>ML682082.1:2891599-3046135 GCA_007922195.1 Podocnemis expansa | reverse complement strand
CCCCAGGGGTCGGTCCTGGGGCCAGTTCTGTTCAATGTTTTCATTAATGATCTGGATGATGGGATAGATTGCACACTTAGTAAGTTTGCAGATGATACCAAACTGGGGGGAACGGTAGACACCCTAGAGGGCAGAGACAGGATTCAGGGAGACCTAGACAAACTGGAGCAGTGGGCCAAGAGGAATCTCATGAGGTTCAACAAGGATAAGTGTAAAATCCTGCACTTGGGACGAAAAAACCCCATGTACTGCTACAGGCTGGGGAGTGATCAGCTAAATAGCAGCACTGGAGAAAAGGACCTGGGGGTCATGGTGGATGGGAAGTTCGATATGAGTCAGCAGTGTGCTCTTGCTGCCAAAAAGGCCAATGGCATACTGGGCTGCATCAGAAGAAGTGTTACCAGCAGATCGAGGGATGTGATCATTCCCCTCTATTCTGCACTAGTGAGGCCACATCTGGAATACTGTGTCCAGTTTTGGGCTCCCCACCAATGTTCCCTCTAAGGTTTGACGGCTTGTGTGCAAAATTTTCAACCCGTGTGCAAAACTTTTTCTGAATAAAATTTTTGTGCAACTTCACATGATGGAAATTATTGAAAAATATAGAACAATGAAAAATTAATGTTATTTAAATTGTTTTTATTAATAATTTGAATGTATTCTATGCTTATTTAACATTTTGTCTCATCAGTTCTTCAATCCTGTTTGTCTGCCTTTGTCGGCTTTCCAAAATGTATAAACACATAAAAAAGTTAAAATTAAAGCAATTAACTTGCCTCTCATTTTTCATTTTGCACAGCAGCCCATTTTACAATTTTAAAAAAAATGGTCCTAAATTGTTCCTAGACAGTTCAAATGTGACCCTTTACTTGTTTTACTTAATTGGTCACTATTACTAATCTTGATCACAGTATACTTTATTCCTTCATTTTATTAGTGTTTGCTATATATTTTTTCCCCAGTTTAACCCTTCCCTAAGGAGCAACAGGCCAAAAGGTAAAAAAAAACAAAACAACCCAGGGCTTGACCCTGTGATTACAAATCTGTTATTCTACCAACTGAGCTACAGGCATTCCATATATAAAAATTTCTAGGCATAAAGGATAACTGTGTACTCCACTGCCCCTTGATCCCATCCCCCCCAAACTGCTCTTTATTCCATGTGTGCATCTGTGCAGCAAACTCTTAACATCAGGATCATGGGTTCCAGCACTGTGCCCCCCCCCCGTCTACTTATCAGAAGTAAAAGGCTGGACAATCACCTGTTTTTAGAATGCCTGAGGGAGGAAGGACATGAAGGTAAAAAGGAGCCCTTGGATAGCTAGCAACTCCCCCCCCCCACCAGCCAATCCTCAGTGGGGCTTCAGGCCTGTCCCCCTGCCCATCTTCAGCTGCTCTCCCACCCTGCCCCCTCCGCCAGTTGATCCTTGGCCATGGTTAAGGCCTGTCCCCCCCACCCCTCATCCAAACCTCAACCACTTTGCCAGACTAGGGTTACCGGATACCAAAGCATGGAAAGGAGGACAGGGGAGTACAAAAAGGAGGATGTTGGAGGACACATATGCATCTGGGACTCCACCTGGGCCCCCTTCATCCACCCAGCCAATGCTCCCCCCCAAATGCTTGCCCCATTGATCACCCAACTCCAGGGAAATCTGTCTAGCCCCTAGTTACAGCATGAGATTAATTGCAAGAACAGAGGCTCAAGAATATCAAATGAATGGCTTAAGTATTTTTCCTCTTCACATTAAAGTAACTGTAAAGCCAACCACTTTAAGGAGTCACAAAACTAAGTATTAAATGTTTATATCAAGGTGCAAGGAGAATCACACTGCAGAACTCCTATCCAGACTGATGTTTTTACACTGTGAGTTGCAAACGGAAGCACACCTCTAATAAATTTAATGTAGTAATTATGGACAAGATTAAAACCAGTTTTAACACACTAAGTTCCTTCACAGAATTCACTCATTGTTTGACACACAGAGGGATGGGCCCTTGACTACATGAAGCCTAACAGAATTTGAGTTGTTGGCTTCTAAAGGAAAAGTAATCTCTGTCAGCAGTATTCTCCCCATGACTTGAAATTAGGGGTGTGGTGCAGGGGGTGCTCACTCATTTGCTCTAACACTGTTACTAGCCAACAACTGGGGGGTACAGGCGGAGTGTACAGAAATCCCTGTCTAGCCTCAGTTTTGAGCCTCACTGTGCAGTATTTTTAAAAAATCACAGACAAGCTCTTTAGATTTTATACACTCAGGAAAGGAGAAATGAGAAAAAATGAGATCTGCTGGTTTTTATGTACAGACCTACCTGAAACATAACCTTTTACCTAAAATGCAAATGTCTGGAAACAGCATATCCTACTATGTCTGCCATAAACCACAGATGGATATATATCTATTTTATGACCATTGACATTTTGTTTGCTTTTATGTGAAATACACATCAACTGCGGCGGGGGGGGGGTATGAAGTTAGAAGTTTGTGACTATCAAATGCTCCACCCAAGAGGACAGCACCTATTCTTGAATGCAATGATGTTTTTTCCTAAATATAACAAAATAAAAATAACCATAGAGTATATAGGCAAAAGCAAGCTGCTTGTTTTCTATGATTTGATAAACTAACAAAGGGACAAATATTGCAATCCTTACTCCATCAAATTTCCCACTGACTTCATTTAAAGCATAGGATCAGGCCCAGCCCAGCAGCTACTTTAGAATGGATAATACTTTCATATCTGTGTATCTTACTAAAATTTAAGGACACATCTATAGACGACTAATCTCTTCTTGGAAAGGAGAAACAAACTGAAAAAAAAAATCACACTGGGAAAAGGAAAATCTTACAGATTCAAAGCTCCTCACAACCAAAAGTGAACTTTGTTGGCCCTCTAAACAAAAGATTTGTTGTCAAAAGCCAAAGTTCATTAGCAGGAATAAAGATCTGGCTTAGCCTAGCCCTTAGAGAAAGAAACCTCCCCAGAAACTAAGCCAAGCAGGGCAGCAAAGCAGGACACAAAGAAGGAGTCACAGGTTTCTCTCTGGGCACTTCAGAGATCCCATCAAGGTGAAGAAAAGCCCCAACCCCACCAAAAAATAAGATCAGACCTCCCCCAAAACCAGGTGCCAGGAAAGGGGAGAGGACCTGAGCTGGAGCCTGGAAAGAAGCCGGGGGTGAGGAGCCAAAGCAACAAGAAACCACGTGTAGCGCTGCAGCTGGAATGCCTGGAGCAGGGAGGAGGGCAGGGCAAAGAGGAGGACTCTTAAAGCGATACACACCACTCCTCCGCTTCTTGGCTGAGCCTCAGCCGCTCTGTCGGGCTGTCCCAGCCAGTCCTGCCCCTCCCCGTGCGCGGGGACTGGAAACCCCTGCGCGGGGAGGGGTTTCTTATGTGCGTGGCCGCGCAGCCGCGCGCCTTAGAGGGAACAGTGCTCCCCACTACAAAAAGGACATGGACAAATTAGAGAGAGTCCAGAGGAGGGCAACCAAAATGATCAAAGGGCTGGAGCACAAGCCCTATGAAGAAAGACTGAAGGAACTAGGCTTATTTAGCCTGCAGAAGAGAAGACTGAGGGGGGATTTGATAGCAACCTTCAACTACTTGAAGGGTTGCTCCAAGGAGGAGGGAGCTCGACTGTTCTCGGTAGTAACAGAGGGCAGAACGAGAAGCAATGGTTTCAAGTTACAGCTGGGGCGGTCCAGGCTGGATATTAGGAAAAACTTCCTTACTAGGCGAGTGGTGAAGCATTGGAATAAGTTGCCTAGGGAGGTGGTGGAATCTCCATCTCTGGAGGTGTTCAAGTCCCAGCTGGACAAAACACTGACTGGGATGATCTAATGGGAGTGGTCCTGCTTTTTTTGGCAGGGGGTTGGACTAGATGACCTCGTGGGGTCCCTTCCAACCCTATGATTCTATGATTCTATGATTTTAAAAGATCCATCGCTACCTATCTGAAACAAGTTTTCTAACTCAGAGGCATAACAAATTCTCAGGAGTGAATAGACATAAATTTACTACGTCATTTTTAATAGATGTTGTCATTAATCATTGTTGATCAAAACAACTTGGTCCCATAAAAGCATATCAAGTGTGCACAGAATGAGTAACTTAGTTATGGAGTCACCGTTTAGTCCAGAGGTTAAATGCCAAGCTGTATTACACAGAGCATTGCAAAAATAACCCCACATTTTTAGTTTTGATTTCCATTCTATTGATTTGCACTAGGCAAATTTAATTCTAAATCTTCCAGATGGCTGAGCTAGTCATTCAATTCTCTCTTTGTAGTGAAGAAACCATTAGGAAAATGGAAAGGTGAAGGTCACGGTAATCTTTTCTAGAATGAAGACTCAAGAGCCAATTTTATTCAGAGATTACATGTGTACCAAAAGCTTTGAAATACACATCATACCATTATTTATGTGGCTAAGCATTAAATGTGTAAGTTAAAACTCACGAAGTTGTATCAACAGGCATTATTTTAGAAAGAGAACATTGCTTGATAGAAGATGGCAAACTGTGTACATCACATGTCCCCTCCACACACATATTTTGTGTTAATTTCTTTGCCATGTGCTTGAATATAGAGCAGATCCCACAGGAGCCTTTGGACACCTGTGTTATAGAGGTGTCTGTGTTGGCCTAGAAGGTCCCAGAGGGAGATGAGAGAAATGGATTGTGCAGTTTTCCTTCTGTTAAAAATGACCCTTTAAGAGGAAAGAGGCCGGTGCACCTGTGACTGGTCAGCTGACCTGCAGCTGGGTTTAAGAGTAGGTATCTAGGCCCTAGGGGGAAGGGGACTGAGTTAGTAAGAAAAGGAGCAGAGAGATCAGATATGTAGTGCTGGAGAGCAAAGCTGTAGAGAGCTTAAAATTCTGCAAGTGCTCTCTGGGAATTATGAGGCAGACTAGAAGCTGTGAGATCTGGCTGGGGAAGCAGGTGCCTCTGGAGCAAAAGAAAAGCCTAGGAGAGAGCCACTGTCCTGTACAAGGAGTAGGGACTGGGGAATAGGCCCAGGAGGGATTGATACTTTTATTAAGCCCCAGAGAGGTGGCCATTGTTTGTATCTTTGCCTTGCTTGAGCCTTTGAACTCTAGTAGGGAGCTTCAGAAGGGAAGTCTGAGAGGATCTCAAGGCTGTTTGAGACAGATGAGTGTGGAATCACAGATGATGGCAGAGCCTAAACCTTTGGGTTAAGGCCCTAGACTTTATTTTATAATTTGAGGTGTCTATATTTATTAATTGCCTAATGGCATGATTGTCTTTAGCTTAAGAGAGTGGAGGAGAAACTGAGAGTGGGGTTTCTGCTGGACCACCTCATGCCACGAATGGATTCTCTGAGAAGGTGAGCCAAGGGCAGACTCTCAAAACACCCACTTTTGTCTCCTGTGATGCCTGATCCCACAGTTCTTTTTGCCTCTTATGTCAGAGTCCTTTATGCTAGTTCAGATAAGCTCAGACTGATGCAAAATGTCATTGAGCAGCACATGGCCAAGTATTCAGAACTTTTGAATTTAACCATTTCACATTTAAAATATATTGTAATTAAATACACACAAAACTAGAGAGAAAGAAACAGACAGGCTGTTTTCTGACCAAAAAAAGTGACACCTTGAGAATTACTAGCCTATAAATATCATGATGTCCCTAGATGTGAGGTCTGTGGGATTTAACCCAAGACTTTTGAGTCTAAAAGCATAAGCCTCTATTGCAGGGGTCAGCAACCTTTGCCGGCCCCTGTGCTGGCCCCTCCTCCTTAATTGTCAGCCAGTGCCAGTGGCTACCTCCACAGGAAAAAAAAACAAACAAAAAACCAGCAGCTGCCTGAATATTTGGTGGCAGCCATGGCTGGAGGTTGCGGGGTAGGGAGCAGGTGTTTCCCTGGCATGTCACTAAACGGAGCTAGTCACGGAAAGAAGCTGCCTGCAGTGGCTCCTTGGTGGCTGCACACCACAGAGAGAAGCCCTTCCAGGCATCTTCTTTCTGCACCATGCCTAGAACGTGGGCATGGTGGGGACCCTCCACACCCTAGCTGCCCCTGAAAGAAGCTGCCTGGAGTGGCTTTCAGTGGCAGGAGCCACAATTTCTGTGGCATTGCAGAGGGTGCTACGTGATGCTCTGAATGGGCTCTCATGCCACTGTCAGCACACGTGCTGGAGGTTGCCTACCCCTGCTTTATTGCTTCATTTAAATGGTCAGATCTATTAACTTAGGGCTTGTCTTCATGGGGGCAGGGGGTGGTGGCCAGCTTAAATTAGAATCCTGGAGTTACTCCACTTGAGCTATCTTACCCAGCTCAAGTGACAGCGGCCACATTGTGAAATAACACCTGCACACTGTGACTTGACTGGTTTAGCAGAGTAATTGAATGAGCAGATGATGAGCTACCCTCATGCAAACTGTAGCTACACCCTACCGCATGACTAGTTCAAGCATCAGGAGCATGGGACCTGCAACCTGTATTCCTGACAAGCCACCTAGCTTGGGTTTAAAGCACTTAAGCTTGAATTAGAGATTTTTGTGTGTGGACAGCAGTCAGGTTAGGTTATAACCCAAGTTATCCCTTGAGCTAACACTACAGTGAAGACAAACCTTTAGGGGTCTTAAGAGACTCAAACACTATGTGTAATCAATCCAGTACAAACAGGAACAAAGAGACAGTGAGGTAGTATAATTTACCAATATATATTCTAGGAGCAGTATAGCTGAGATGAAAAATCTCTTAGATGGCCCAACAGTAGTTTCTGGTGTTCCTTTATGTGCTTGACTTTTAGATTCAGGACTTACAGCATTTAATATACTTGCTCCTGCATGACCAGGTTGTTTCCTAAAACTGCTCACTTTGGGTATGTCTGCACCTGTGGCTCCCAACATGGTCTCTGCCGTGGCACACCTTGCTACCTTTAATTAATTTGAGGCACACCACCACCTGTTGCCAAATGAACTCATGAATATTCACGAGCCAATGAACCAATCCAGAACTCTTTGAGTAGCTTTTCAAAACATTTTGTGGCACATCCGCTCAGACTTGATGGCACATTGGTTGGGAAACACTGGTCTTCACTATGGACTTAAGTCAATTTAAGGAAGCTTAAGTTGATTTAAGCAAAGCCCTGGCTACCTTTGGAGTGCATTAAGTCCTTAATGAGACTTAATTAACTCATTAAGACTTAATCACTCCTGCCCTTGAAGTCTATTTTAAGGGTTTAGTTGACTTTAGTAAGTCGACTTAGCACAATATGGCCATTTAAGTTGAATTTATAAAGTCGACTTAATGCAGTGTGGCTTCACTAAGTTGACTTAATAAGGTCTGCTTAAACTTGACTTTAAGTAGACTTTATTAAGTCGACTTTTTGACTCAGCTTTTGTAGTGTAGACATAGCCTCTGAGACCTACCTTCTCTTCTATAGCAATTCAGCATGAGCACCTGTTGTGGTTTTGAGTTATTGGAGTGCTATTAGGGCCTATAGCTCTGATGCTGCAGCACAAAATGGTATGCTGGGAAAGGAACAGCAGTACTTGAATTGGAGGTGGGGCTTGGGTGCCCTTGGAGAGAGAAGTTGGGGGAAAAACTCTGTTAGAGAAGGAGGAAGGAGAAGGACCTGTGGGTTCACTGAGCAGATGAACTTGACCTGCAGTAAGAGTTATTACAATGAAAGAAGAAGAAGTGAATAAAAGAAGAGTGGAAAGTGAGAAAGAAAATAGGAGAAGTTTCATATCAGGAGAAGAAGAAAAGCATAAGGCTTGGTATGTTGGTAGAGACACTACTGAAGAAGGAAATTGGAGGAAAATAAAAATCTACAGATGTACGAGAGAGAATCAAGGAGGGAAACCTGAAAGAAGGAATTAACTGAAAAGCTGCGTTAGATGAAAACAGATCCTGAAACCAGTGAATGAGAACCCACAAAGGAGCTAAAGTAAATCAACAGAGAATGCCAATATTTCTTGAGATCCAAGGCACCTAATGGACAAGCGAGGGCCACAGGAATACTGACATCTAAGAAGCACTACAAACTGAAGAGAAGTAATGGATAGGACAGCAAGAGTGGAGTTGGACTTACAACCAAGGAGAGGAAAAACTGAGTCTCTTCTACAGTGACACAATGCTCAATTGAGGAATTTTTTTTTTGGTTCTTGTTAAAAAGGATGCATTTTGGGTGTTGTCTGCACAAAGTGAGGAAGAGTGGGGTGTACAAGCTCACTAATGTTCATACGTGGGTAACCTATAAAAAGAAAACCAAGAAGTCTTGTGGCACTTTTAAAGACTAACAAATTTATTTATCACATGAGCTTTTCTGAGAGAGATCACACTTTGATCTCTCCCACGAAAGCTCCATAACATACAGTGAGGAGGTATTCTCTCTCTAGGTGGATTATGGTGGACTTCCAGTGTTCTTACACTGTGAGGTGTTATTGAAGCTGGTCTGACAATGGCTTCAAGACTAGTAGCTCAAACAGGTGCACATGTTGTATCTGGTCAAACAGCGGAGGAGGTTGTATGTGTTGCAGAGGTGCATGGAAGAGGCGAGTCAAGAACAGGTCACTCGACTTGATGGTATCTCCCCTGTAATGGTGAGGTCAGGCAGTTCAGTTAGAATTGTATCCTCAGGATAGGTATGATCTGGCAGCAACTGATCTACATGCAGCTTCCAAGCAAGACCATCTTCACAGAGTAAGATGCAGGTCCTGTCTGGATGATGATTGTAGCAGGGGCCCATTTAGCTCCAGAAGCATAGTTCTGAGCTAGAATTGGCTGTCCAAGACTGAAGGTTCGATCTCTTGCTCTTTGTGCATGCCTGATGACTTGGTTTTGCTGTTGGCATTGTACAACTTGTGTTTCAGGTGGTTTCAGCAAATCAAAGCAAGTGTGCAACTGAGGTCCCATCATTACGCAAGCTGGGGATGCTTTGGTTATAGCCTGAGGAGTGTTTCTATAGGACAGTAGGAAGTTGTCCAGATGCTTCTGAAAGAACTAATGTCCCCTTGCAGATTATAGAGCTTGTTTCATTGTCTGCACAAACCTTTCAGCTAATCCATTGGTGGATGGATGATATGGTGCTGATGTGACATCATGTACTCCATTTGCTTTCATAAAATTTTCAGACTCTTGGGACACAAACTGTGATCATTTGTTGCTCACAAGTTGTTCTGGTAGATGATAATGACTAAAGAATCCACATCATTTCTGGATAGTGCTTTCAGCAGTAAATGGACTGCATTACAGAAACTTCCAGCCATTGAGAATGGGCATCCGCAACTAGGAACATGCTTCCTTCAAATGGGCCAGGAAATCTACATGAATATGTTGCCGTGGATTTTCAGGCCAATCCCTTGGATGTAGGGATGCCAAGTGAGGTGTGTTTCTTACATTCTCACATGAAATGCAAGCCCTGGTCTTCCCTTCAAAGGCACTGTCCAGGCCAGGCCACCAAAAATAGCTTTCTGCAATATCCTTCATGCACACTACATCACAATAACCAGAATGTAGCAGTTCCAACAATTATGATCTCAGTAATGGTGGAATAATGATGTCCATCTCCCACAGCAAGCAACCAGACTGCACTGATAACTCCATCCTCCTGGACATGTAGGGAAGGTGGTCAGGTGAGATCTGAGAGTCACATATAGATGTTCCATGCATCACTAGGTCCATGACTTGAGGCAGTACTGCGTCAACACGTTTCCCTCTGTACTTGAGTAGCAGTTACAGGTGTGTTCTGTACCTGTTCAAAGTAGAAGATTTCTTTCTGGTCAATATCTCGCTGTTTAACTGCTAAAGGCAGCCTTGAAAGACTATCTGCAGTGCAGTTCAGAGGGGATTTGTGATATTTGATCACATACGTGTGTCTGGAAAGTATCAATGCCCACTGTTGCATGTGACTAGCAGCCAGTGGTGGAATGCGTGGGTGTGGTCCAAACATTGATGATAGAGATTGATGGTCAATGAGGAATGTGAACTTCCTTTCAAACAGGTGCTGATGAAATTTCTGGTGATGAAAACAATTCCCAGTGGTTCACATTCAATTTAGACATAATTAGTTTCTGACTTGCTTAAGGTGCGTGAAAGCAAAATCAATGCATTTTTCCTCTCCTAAGGGCACAATGTGTGACACTACTGCTCCAGCTCCATAAGGGGAGGCATCACAGACCAACTGTAGGGGTAAGGATGGATCAAAATGTGTCAGAACCTTTGAATTTAGCAATGCGTGTTTAGCTTTGTTAAAAGCAACTTCACAGGCTTCAGTCCACTTCTAGCGATTGTTCTGGCCAAGGAGCTTATGTAGTGGTTTCAGTAGCATTGCTAACTGGAATAAACTTGCCATAATAGGTCAATAACTCTAGAAAAGAGCAAAGTTATGTTCTGAGGAGGTGGAACATCCATGATAGCTTTAACTTTTACTGGACACTTATGAAGACAAGCAGCATCTATGATATGCCCCAAATATTTAACAGAAGACTGGAAGAATTCACATTTGTCTTGGTGGCCTCATAGGCCATACTCTTTCAGTCTTTGTAGGGTAGCCTCCAAGTTTGTAAGATGATTCTCCTCACTCTTTCCAGTGACCTAGAAGTCATCAAGATAGCACTGCACTCCTGGCAAGTCACTCAAGATCTGGTCCATAGCCCTCTGGAATTAAGGTGGAGCTGATGCTGTTCCAAAAGGCAAGTCACTGTATCGGTACAGCCCCTTATGTGTTACAATAGTCAACAGCTCTTGGGATTTCTCATCAAAATGCATCTGTAAATACGGTTCACTCAAGTCAATCTTACTGAAGTTTGGTCCCCCAGCCAAGCCAGCAAAGATGTCCTCAATACGGGAAGAGGGTATTGCTCTGCAAGTAATACTGAGCTAACAGTGACCTTAAAATCTTCACAGATCTGAATGGAGCCATATTTCTTCACTATTCAGAATGGTTGATGTTGCCCATTGGCTGTGAGTAACTGGCAACAAGACTCCATCTTTGACTAGGTACTCCAAATCTGCTTCAACTTTTGGGTCTGATGGCATATGGCATCATTCTGGCCTTCATACATTCTGGTTACTGTCGGCCTTGGTGTTTAACTTCACAGTGTTTCCCTTCATGCTGTGCAGGCCCTCTCTGAAAACAGCAGCATGTTTCTCTAATATAGCTGCTAGACCTGTTTCTTCCTTAGTCAATCAATGCACTTCTGCCCAATTGAGCTGGGTAAGCCATGACATTCCTATTAAGGCTGGGTGATTCCCTCCCACCACACACTGACAATTTTGCTGTCAGTTGATTCAGCTCCACCTTAACGTCAATAGTACCCAACATGGGGACAGCTTCTTTAGTGTACGTCTTCAGAACAACTTTTGTCAACTGAAACTAGTGCAATTATTGCTCTGGTGTCCAGTTCCATGTGTACAGGTTTACTTTCTGACACCGGGGTTACCCAATATTCATGTGAGCCAGCTGTCATGGGCAAGACATGGAGAGACATTCCATCTTCTGACTGGGTATTGTTTTGATCATTCTGACTCTGTTCTACTGCATGCAGATTTTTCTTTTTGGTCCACCAGACCACAAACTTCTTTTTCTCTGCTCTGCCTTTTCTGTTTGACTCTCTTTTGTTTGCAGACATACTTGATGTGTCCTTTTTTGCCACATTGTAAATACATTAGCTCTCTTCACCAGCACTCCAGTGCATGGTGCCCCAGCTTTCCACACCGGTAGCATTCCTGCCTCCCCACTGCTTTGTGGGTATGTTCTGGGGATACCTTATGCACTCCAGCCCTGATTTGTTGCATGACTCCTGTGGTCAGTTCTGTAGAGATCGCAGTATCAGTGGCCTTCTGCAAGGTGAGCTGAGCCCAGGGGTTTCGCTGACGCTGGCCCTGCAAGGCTCATGCCTTGCATTTCCCTGAGCTGGCCTCCACCCTGTCCCTGCAAGTCAGCGGGGGGTGGGGGGACTGCCAGCCAGCAGCAGCAGGGGCCAGATCTGGGCTGGGGCTGCCTGCTGTGCCTGGCTGGCAGTGCAGTGGCAGAAGCCGGATCGAGCTCCAGGCCTGCCGCTGATGGCCATCAGCGGCAGGAGCCAAATCCAGGCTGGTGCTGCTGACTGGCAGGAGCTGGGGACAGATCAGGCCTGCCCAGGCCACCTGCTGTGTGCTGTCAGTGGTTGGGGCCACATCAGGCCCGCCTGTGCCACCTGCTGCTTGCCGGCAGTGGCAGGATCCAGATCTGGCTCTGGGCCACCTGCCGCTGGCTGGCAGCAGCTGGAGCCAGATTGGGCCTGACCCTTTTTTTTTTGGGCAGCAGTGCCCCTGGCTGGGCCTCTGTCAATAGGCACTTCTATATTGCTTCACTATGCAAGCCACACACCAGCCTATCACTCAGAGCCTCATTTAATATCTCATTAAATTTACAGTGCTCAGCAAACTTCTTCAGAGGTGCCACAAACTGCACAACTGATTCACTTTCTCCTTGATTCCTTTGGTGGAACCTATAGCAATTATCAGTGGTTTTGGGGAAGAATATGCCACCAGGATTTCTACTATGGCACTGTACCAAAGTGTACAGTAAGCTGTAAATCTTATCTCCTATAACACTTTGGAAGACTGGTACTTTCTTTGCCTCTGTTAAGGCTTTTGCCACAACAGGATTCTGAAATGCTCAGTATATTCATGTAATTGCTCCAGAGTATCATCAAAAGGTCCTATGGCCTTACAAAAGTAGCCATTGCTGCCCCTTTTTTGTTCCTGTGACTTAGTGTCTTTAATTCATGTGTGTTGGAGTCATTCACGCACAATGGTCTTGATTTCTTCCAGCAGCCCCCCCCCTTCTATTTGATTTGTTTGTTTCCACCAATCTTTACTGTCTTTGTCAGAACAAGTTTCAGTGGCCTGTTTTTGTTTCCAAGTCTGCCGACTACCTTGGTCAGGACAAGCTGAGCCAGTTTCCGTTTGAACCATCAATGTAAACAGCCCAACCAGCAGTCTAACCTCCTCCTCCAAGCAGTAGAAAAAAAAGTTATGCTTCTTACATTGACTTCTACTTTTTTTTTTTGTTGCCAAGGTAGTTATTCATCCCCTCCTTGTTGCCATTTTTATGTTGGGTCCTTGTATCCAAAAAGATGTTAGAAACAGACACACAACAAGGAATCCAATATATGTGGCTTTATTAAGGAGAACAACAACCCACCAAACCAGTTTTTACCTAACATCCTAATGGTCTAGTTTTATTACTTGGGCAACCCACTAATGGTCTAATTCTGTTACTATGGCAGTAAAGTCAGTTATTGCTGAATGACTCCTGCATTGCTTTGCTGAGAGAAGTTTACCCTGTCTAGTGAAAAATATTATTTGGTGCTAGCGCTGGAAAACCAAACCAAACCATTTTCTGGGTAAATTCCTTTTTCTTATTCTGCTCCTCCTACAAGAATTATACTGATTTCCTGCTTTCTGTTCCTTTAGCTCTTTCACTATAAACACTGGAACACTTGACTTATGAGGGAAGATTAAAAAGAGCTGGGTTTGTTTAGTCTGGAAAAGAGGAGACAGAGGGAACATGATAACAGTTTTCAAGCACCTACAAGGTTGTTACAAGGAGGAAGGAGAAAAAGTGTTCTTCTGAACTGCCAATGATAGGACAAGAAGCAATGGGCTTGAATTACAGCAAGGGAGGTTTAGGAGGGACATTAGAAAAAAATCCTAACTGACAAGGTGATTTACCACTGTAATAAGTTGCTTAGGCAGGTTGTGGAATCTCCATCTCTGGACGTTCTTTAGAGAAGGTTAGACAAGCAGCTGTCACGGATGGTTTAAGAGGGTACTTCATCCTGCCATAAGTGCAGGGGACTGGACTTGATGAGCTCTCATGGTCCCTTCCAGTTTCTATGAGTCTATGAAGCAGCATAACCCTATTCAGTTACACTTAGATATTTTTAATAACCAAAATGCTTTAGCACTTTGTCGTGTACTTGACTATATCTTCAGCAGGCCCAGCCCCATACCAGTGTCACCATGAAAAGCCAATAAAACAGATATGTGGTTCATGTGTCATTATTTGAGCCACAGAATGTCTGCCATCTCCCTCAAGTCTTAAGTTCTAATGGTAGCAACAAATAAATAGTTTAAAAGGCAGTGCTAACAGAACTGAAGGAGGTGATTGATAGAGCTGAGCAAGCCCTTCCTAATTCCATTCTATTACATGAAACCTTTTTTTTCCCCACTTGTGGCAAGAAAAAAAATATCCCCCCTTTGATGATCTGCATCATGGCAAGGCCACAGGCTTATGCTTACCTGTTTGGTGTATCTTTATTTCATTGCTATACCTTATCCTGTTCAGATGCAGTAGCATAGCTGGTACTAGCCTACAGAGAGACTATGTTAAGTGTTTTAGATTTAATGAAGTTAAGAAAAACGTGGGGCCTGGCTGAGGGCATTTAGGCAATCAAATCAGTGGCCTGTTGCTGACAGTGGTTTTAATTCTATTTCAGCCAGGGGTGGCAGTGGAGGCTGTTCCACTCAAAAGCCTGTTGTGGATGGTGGTCTCTGTACCTGGGGCAGTGCTGACCATCCGGTCAAACTCCTTCAAGAAGAGGTAGATGAATTGGGAGTTGCCAGACTTATCTGGGCATCCTTTGCCTTGAAGTAGACAGTCTTGAGATTTTTTAATTCTCTCCCAACACTGGTTAGCTGTTCCCTTGATCTCCTCTGCTTGCTTCTTAGAGATACTGTCATATGGAGGCTGATTTGGGGAATATCTTCCAAAATCACATCCCTTCCTCTACTCACACAAAGCAGCAACCAGAATTCTGGTGTGATCCTGTGGCTAGTTAGCATTCTGGGTTGGTGATTTCCCAGATGGCGTTTTCTAATGCTTCTTGGTTGAACTGAGCAGAAAACTGAGTAGGCCATATGGAATGAATGGTTTAATGCCAAACAGGTGTTTTTAAACAGCAAGTGGCTTTTGGCACCCAGGAGATGAATGGAAAGTGAGTTGGTAAAAGGGCTGGAAAACACAGGCCCCAGTCATACCTATTGTATGATGACATTGGAAAATCAAGATCTGTAATCCAGGCTTCAGCTACATCCCCACTACAAAGTAGATGGAACAGAGCCACCTTCAAGCAAAACCTGGGCTCTTGTTCATAACCACAGCCTGGCAAAAAAGTCTCTGTTCAAAACATACACAAACTTGAATTAAATAATTTTATGGTTGGGGGAGTTGTGTTAAAAGCCATGTAGGGGTCTATGTTAACTCTGCAACAAAATTATATCCTTAGAAATTCTGTCCTTCCTGGACTTCAGCCATCTTGTTAGCTCTTGGGGAGTGATTCAGCAAGGTATGTAAACATGTATTTAAAGCATGGGACTAGTCCGACTGAAATTAATAGGGCCATTCACATGCTTCAAGTTAAGCGGATGCTGATGTACTTGCTGTATCTGGGGACTTACTTATCATCTGACATCTCTGATCACTACTTCATTGTCTTGTTTGGGGCTTCTCCTGCTTTGTCATTGTTCCTCAGACTCTGTCCTTGGCTTTCTTCTTCCCCTATGCCTGTTACCCTAGGTCATCTCATTCCCTCACCTTCATCTACAATCACTGTGTCTACTATACACAACTCTACCTCTCCACCTCGACTTGTGCCCCTACATTCAGTCTCACATCCCTGACTGCCATTCCAATATAAATCTTCGTGGATGTCTTGCTGCCCATTTAAATTTAACAGAATCATAAAAATGTATGGCTGGAAGGCACCTCAGTAGATTATCTAGTCCAGCCCCTGTGCTGAGACAGGATCAAGTAAATCTAGACCATCCCTGACATGCTTTTGTCTGAAGTGTTCTTAAAAATCTCCAATGAGGGGGATTCTATCATCTCCCTTGGTCTCCTATTCCAGTAGGTAAATATCCTTATAGTGTGATGTAATAATTGGGTTAACAATGCATTGGTGCTTCATAGGACTGTTGTAAGGATAACATACTGTACTGTGTGAGAAGGGCTTGGATACTCAGTGATGAGAACCATCAGAAACCTTCTTAAAAAATGGACTCCTCTCTCTCTTTCCTCCACACCAGGCTACCTCTAGATCCTGCTATTCATCTTCTCTAAGATGTAAAAAAAAAAATGCCATTTCTTTCACATGACCATCTCTATAAGTCCTGCATCAGTCCTAATCATCTCTCAGCCTCCTTGCTTAACACACCCTCTTACCCTTAGTCCAAAATACTGTAACAAAAATCTTCATCTTTGCCCATTGCTCTGACTACATTGTCTCACTCCCAGTTCCTCCATGTTGATCCTGATTGATAATTATTCCTGCTTTAAAGCTGAAGTAATGATTATTTACTTACATTAAAAAATGTACTGAATGTTAGATTTCATTTCATAAATAGCTGTCCTTTCTGTCAAGGCCCTATCTTGGCAGTGCATCTCACAGGATTGAGCCCTTGATTTTTCTCTTCAATTTCCATTTGAGCAAAAGCTGTGGTTCATTTCACTTGAATTGTCATTTTGAAAAGAATGCTGTGTATTAAGATGATCAAGTCACAAATGTGGGATGCTAAATCTTATATCAGTTTAGTCTGAAAGAATGCCTGTTTAGAATTACAGTACCTGCTTGTCATTTATTACCATACAGAAAGCACATTATACTAAAAGGTCAATATATTATACTTCACATTATACTCTGTAATGTAAATATCAAAACCAGTATCTTATGTTAACAACTGTAATAAAGGATTAGGTATGTTAAAGAGTGTGCTTTCCTAAAATAAAGTGGTTAATAATTTATTGGTTAAATTGTTAGTTTAGTGTAACATTAAGTGAAAATAACTGTACTGGTTATATAATAATTATATGTATTGCCACTGGTTTCTGAATTACTTCCATCTGAATAAGAACTAATATACTTTTTAGTATGTCAACACATTTTAAATAATGGCATTCCATTTAATTTTCCTATTTAGGTTTTACAACTTTTTTCCCCCATTGATTTGTCAGTGATTTCCAATGTAACTGACTGAAATATATGGTAAATTAGGAAATGGCTTTAGAATCCTGGATTAGCTGTCACTAGTGCCATAATTCTGTCAATAACACTTGCAAATGCATGAGACTGACTTTGTGCCTCTTATTTTTATTTATAAATTGCATTTCATAATAGCAATAAGACACTGCAGGCTATGCACTTTGAAGGGATTATTGCACTTCTCTTGTGATTAAAGTCGCTCGGCCTTTAGCCTTGCTCTGTGTAACACCACCCGAGGTGTTCAGTAATAGTTCAGAAATACACCACATGCTACACATTATTACTTAAATATGTTTAGCTGGATCATAGAGAAAAATAATGACAAACCTAAGAGAATATATAAGAACCTGCTCCCCCCAGATATGCCATTATTTTTTAATTAACTCGTAAGTAATTCTCAGGTTAACTGTTTGTTAAAATGGACCTGAAATGTGAAGTAATCATTTCTCTTTTGTGCTTATGGTATCTCATATTAAACTCCAACCTTTTAATATAATTTGGTTTGTTGCATAATACAGAAATGCAACTAAATTCTTAAAAGGGTTAAACTGTTACATTCTGCATTAAATTACCACTGTCATTCAATTCATTAGATGAGTTTATGGAGTTACAATATGTCTGTAATTTATAGCCTGCTTACTGACAAAGCTTAATGCTAACATATGCCTAATTTGCCAAGGTTATCTCAAGTTCCATTCATCTCCCCTACTAACAATATGCCTCTGATTCCATGCTGCATGGATGAGGTACATGCGGTTTCATATTTAGTGCTATCAATCACAAGTAATTGCCTCTAGCTCCCCGCCTCAGTGTTCAAAGTGATTTCTCTTCAGTGTCTGATGATTGATGAAAAGTGGATGCTTAGCCAGTGGAGGGCGTCGTCTTCCATCCTTAGCAACTATGAATCCTCAGAAGCTGAAACTCAGAGATGTACTTCAGTCTGGCATTTCGAAACTTCTGTCTTTTGGGGCACACATTATTTCTAACCAGGAAAATATGCTCTCATATATTTTGATGAAGCAGTGGTGACATCCAATGACAAGCTGTGTTACTCCAAAGAAGGCATTCCCCAGATTTCTCAAGTGATATACAGTTCTAACTTCTCACACCTCCTGTAAGGCCCCAGTACTGCAAATCACTGTGTATAGATGCCTATCCAGGACCTCTGTGACTTCACCAGGGTTCCACAGAGGTGAAGTGAATTGAAGTGTGTGGGCCTATTAAAGGAGATCAGAATTCTTCTGTAGATTTTGGTATCAGCCACTTTTCCTGGTAGGCTATGTCTCACTTATATCAAAACACATTTTAGTATATGAGAAGACCTTAAATAGTATGACCGAGTTTTTAAAAGGCATTTAGGCATTTCTGTGCTCAGCCTTGCAGTGCTTAACTGATTTAGAAGCGACATCTCATTTTCAAAAGGAATTTAGGGACGTAAGAAACTAAATCCCATTGACAGTCAATGGAATTTAGGTTCCTGAATCTATAGGTACATCTACACTACTGGGAGCTTGTAGCACATGGATGCTGAACACCCAGGAGCATGGGTATAAACGGCAGAGTGGCTTCAGGCAAGTAAAATCATGCACACCTAGGGCATATAGCAGGGGTTGGCAACCAAAGGGTAAGAAGAGCCATTTTTTAAAATTCCCTCAATAGCAAAGTGCTTTGAGAGCCACAATGGGTGTAGTCTCCTGGTGGAGGCAGGGGGATAGGAGGAGCCGGGCCTGTTGCAGGATCCCCTGGCAAGGGGGAGAGGGAGCCTGGAACCAGGTGTAGGCCCCCTGCAGGGTCCCCTGGTGGCAAGTAGCCTGGAGCCATGAGTGGGCTGCCAATAGGGTTCACTGGTCATGGTAGGGGGAGCAGAGCCCAGAGCCACAAGGGGGCAGCCAAAGAGCCACATGCAGCTCTGGAGCCACAGGTTGCAGATTCCTGGCATATACCATCTGTGGGTCTCTATATACCCAAGCAGTGTTGCCTATGTCTACACTGCCCTGCCACCAGAACTTTTCCTCACTGTAGTGAAAAGCTGGAGCAGTAGGGACAGGATCTGGCAGTGGGGGAATGCTCCAGCACCAGTGGTGCTTTCCCTGTTGCCAAAACTTTTCATTGCTGCACATACCTACACACTGCAGTGAGTAAGGACCCAGCCACCTTCCACTGCAGCAGGTAGCTACAGCCACTGCTAGTATAGACCAGACTTTAGGCTCCTAAATCAGTTAGATTTTGCAATGGTGACTTCCGCAATGCCTAAATACCTTCTAAAAATCTTGGCCTAAGGCCTTCTCCTGCCACCATTAACACACTTGCTTAACTTTTGTCCTGTGAGTTCCATTGACTTGACAGCCTATTCATGTACAGTCCCTTGGGTTTTATTTTTGTTTACTTGCTTGTTTGTGTTTTTGGTTACTAGAAGTTCTTTATGATGGTTCCTTGTAACACCATGTACTCTGTCTGTCTTTCTAGGCTTTTTATATGGCTCTAATCACCATAACACATGAACACTTAAAAGGATGCCCAATCTAAGGGAAAAAAATCCCAAAATGTTTATGGTTATGCTTAACCTTAGACCCAATGGAACTACTCTCATGGCTAAGTAAGTGCACCTCATGTATGTGTTTGTCAGATTGGGGGTCTATTTCTGTAATTTTAAAATATTTAAGATATCATATTTGGGCAACTGTAGTATATCTACACTAAAGGCCTTTCTGATCACCCTAGAAGATACAAATGGAATGTGTTAGCAAAAACACTTTGCTAAAATTCATTCTTGTTTTCTGTTTGGATTGTGTCAACAAGAATATCTAGGCCATATTCTGCTCTTGGTTACACCACTGTGCCTTGTACAGAACGCCATGTGCTGAAATGGAATTATTGTGATATTCTGGAGCTCCACTGAAATAAATAGTCTCTCACCTATACCAACGTAACAGAGGGGAAGGCAGTATCTGGCTCACTGTTCATATGTATTTACTGTGATCTGAGATACTGAGTGAGACTGATTGATTGCAGCAAGAATAATTCCAAATGAGTGAATAGATTTATAGACATTAAAATTAGAATGATATCCATTTGTTTTCCTGTGCAGGAACACAGGGAATAAAACACCAAAGCTTAACAAATGAGCAAACAAACAAACACACAGACATGATGGGGATAGGAAACAAGACCAGAAATGGAAAATTCTAACATTGATGGCCTTCTTCGTGTTAAATTTAATTCATTGTATCATATGGTAATAGAAGGGTGTTATAATAAAAATAGCATTAGCTACTCTTGAGATAGTTTTGTTTGTTTTTGTGATTTAATACCAGCATTGAATTCAATGCCACCAAAGTACAATATTCATGTGCTTCAAGGAAGTTTACTGAAGAAATTTAATTGCATGACCATTAAAAAAGTACAGTAGCTGTACAAAATATAAATTTAGTGTTTGCATTGCTAATAGTGAATTTGCTTGTTATGAACTGAGAGAAGACTTTTAAAAACAGTATGATTCATTTATACTTAAACAGGCACTTTGTTTTATTTCTAAAAATTCTGGTAAGATATTTAAAAACTGAATAAAAGAATCTCTTAAACTCTTTTCTCCCTTCTCATTCCCCAACAGGACTGAGCATCCATTACATACTGTATATTTCTGAATATTTTTGCATTTTTCTAACTCCAGAAAACAACTTTTAAATGGATTGCTTTAAAACTGCTTTTGGTTAGAACAGGATTTACTATTGAAAATGAGTTTGCCAGTCTGGCAACAAAATGTAAAATTTAAAGAATACATCATAATAATAGGTAGGTAATCCAAATCCAAATAATATCTGAAGAAAATGGAAAAATTGAGAAGACACCTAATTTGCATGGACTTTCTTTTCTGAAGGGGATAGCAAAACAACTTTCAATGATTTTTTTTTCTAGTCTACAAGTATCAAGGAGGCTTGTTTTTTATTTTTATTTTTATTTTTTAAATATACAAGTACCTGACAGTACCTCTAAAACCACACCAATCAGTAAACCAAGAGAAATAACTACCATTAGTATTTGCAAAACTTGTTCTTTTTGTTTTAAGGAATGTTTCTAAATCAATGGTTGGAAGAAGAGTTCTTTGTTAATCCTTGCATATATTAAAAAAGGCTGTAAGGCTAAGTGGCTGCACTTTGCATTGAGTCTGCTGACTTCCTATTCATGGAGCCTCTGACAAGCAGGGGATGGAGTGGCGCAGCGCTATGGTTTGTGGGCATAGGTTCTTTCAGTTCTGGTTTATTACATGGCTAATTAACCAAGGTCACTGCTCTCTTTTTAAAGTCTGTCAATAGAGACATCATTGGTACTTTAACAGATCTGTTTATCATCTTACATGCCCTAATACTATAAGGACAATAAAGGCAGTGTGCATATATAGTATCTATGCTGTATGTGTAGATGGGTGTGCATCTATATGTGTGTATACTTACACACACTGGGAACAAATACACAATTTTAATAGAGAATAACATCATATTTTCTGGATTTTGTCATTTCTCTCCAAAAATTTAATCTAACTTTTTGATAAAACATAGTTTATTCCCCAGGGTGTTGCAAATGTGAGTGTGCAGAAGAATAATTATATAAAGTGGTGAGTTGATGAGTTATGTAATACACAAAGACAGGCCTTACCAGGGAGAAGCTGAAATGTTTCCTCTAGTATAAGAATGTAGCCATTCTCCTAGGTATTGCAGGTAGTAACAAAGGCAGAGTTCAAACTCTTGAAACTAACAAATACTATTGCCTTGAGGCCTCAGCCAGAATCTCTGTGATCAGTAAATACCATCCCTGGGTGCTCTTAATAGGAAATACTTTTTCATGTGCAAGCACTGATTCTATGTGTGAACCTAAGAAAACTTTATTAGGGTAGAAGGGAACACAGAATCAACTTGGGAAAACAAAGCAACAGTTATCTATATGAATAATAAATAAACACCCCCTCCCCAGTAAATAATCCATTAACTTGGCTCATTAGTCACTGTGGTGTGGTCCAATGGGCAAATGTTCCTTTACTGCATCATTTCTTCCTTCATTAATCACAGACTTCCACCTTAGTTTTGTGTCAGTGGGTACCATAGTTCCAGAGTCCTGAGATGCCTTTATGCAGGCCTTGGGACAAGCTTTCCGGTCCTTACTAGAGGCTCCACCTAATCAGCTATAGCAACTTCAGCTGTATTTTCTGGTAGACAGGAAGGGCCTCATCAAAGTTTAATCAGGTCCAGTGCTGTTTTATACATCATCTCCCCTCAAAGAGTCCTCCTGCTGGAACGGTGGAGAGAACTAATAGACTATAAGACTTTTAAGCAGAGTTCTTCCAGCACGATAAGAGCCCCTTTCTCTTGTCTCAGTTTAGTACCACTGCCCAATCAAGTCTGGGATTTTCTGTAGTTATGGTGGCTTCTGAAGTGTCACTGGATAAATTCTGGATAGGAAGCTTATGCAAATAAAGTTCTATCTATAGCCAGCATTTCCTCCTGTTGACCAGTAGTTGGCGCAGGGAGGTCTTTCCTCTTTGGAAATTCAGGCCACAGAATTTACCCATCTATGTGTATCTATAGAGCTAAAGGGTTAATAACATATACTAGGATACACTGTTCATATACAATATGACATAGAAGAAACAATGTTCAAAGGACATTTAATTGCCAAATCCAGCACTCAAAGATTAGGAAGGATGAGGATACCCTTGTAGCCTTAAGTCAGCCTTGTTTTATGTATGCATTATGATATTGTCTTTTAATTACATGATCACATGCTATATTTTCCACAGATGCCCTAGTTCCTTTATGGCATCATATCAACATCAACATGGGCATCAGTAAGTTGGATATTTTAAATCCACTGCATAGACTTCTGCCATTAGCTAACACAGTAACTGAGAACAATAATCAGTTGTCATTCTCTATGAAAACCAATACATGAAGCAGATGAGAAGAGACACTTCCTCAGGGGGATTCACAGATATTTTCTGACAGACGAGGAATGGGGAGACTCAGGGACCTGGGGTTCGATTCTAGACTCTGGAGGGGACTACGCTTTAGCAGTTTGAGACTCTCCTGCCCATTCCTTACAAACTTGATCCCTTCCTTGGTTTTTTTGCTGGACTAGACTAACACGGCTATCCCGTTGGAAATTGATTCCTTCTGCCTCTTCCCCTTCAACCAGTCCTGTCTCTTCCCAACCCATAGCTTCTCATTCCAGTTTCTTTTCCCTCACCTGGATAATCCCAGTTTCTACTCCTCAATCTTCTAATCCTAGTCCCAGGCCATTTACCAGCCAGTTCTAGTCTTCTCCTCTAGAGTCTCCATTTCAGTCCCTGTTTGCCCCACTCCTATTCTTTCCCCTGCTTCCAGTCTCATTGGCCAGCCATTGCTAGCTCTCCCCCCCAACCCCACTATTCCTAGTCTCTTGCCCAGGTAGCCCCATCCTCCCCCCAGTACCTTATCTGATCTGTTTTTCTCCTTCCACCAGCCTTCCATTTCCACCTCCATCCATGGTTTCCAACCCTATGAAAATGTGTGTTTACCTCCCTCCAGAATACTCTGCATCCCATCATTTTAGAGTACATAGTCTCCAAGGTGCTTTGAAGACAGCAAGATGGGGTGTACCAGGCCCTTTAAGGATGCCTGCTGGAGGCCTCACCATTCTACCCTCCCCGCCTCTGCTCCCACCCCTTCCCTGAAAAAAGAGGAGCAAAGGAGAGTCTTCCAGCGCTGTCTAGAAAGGCTACAGGGAAACAGCCAATCAGACAGCAGCAGGCTCAGTTAAAAGGAGATGCAGGGCCCAAGCAGCTCAGTTTCTGCCAGACACTAGAAGGGAAACTTTCTAGGCAAGAGGAAGGATGGGTTATCCTGCTTTGGTAGAGAACAGATGGAGAGAATCCAAGGACTGTAACCCTGAGGTACAGAGTGAAGATGATGGGACTGAGTGGGAAGCAGCTCAGTGAATGCAGTTGCTGCAACTATTAAAGGAAACAGTGCATGATTAGTGTGTGTAGAGTCCCTGGTTTAGGACCTGGAGTAAGTGGTAAACCTGGGTCCCCCAGAGAAGGGAAAAGTTTATGTAGAAGCCCAAACAAATGGGTGGAATTTAAAGGACTTGGAGGTGGGACTGAAAACCATGGTAAGTGCAGACAGACTGTCTGAACTCTTGGTTGATTGGCTCTGGAAGGGCCCTGAGTTACAGTGTGACCTGGCTGGAGATCTGGGGCAAAAAGTACTGTTGAAAATAAAGTCTCCATGGAGAAAGCCCTGTGTGCAGTGCCCTGTAACAGGATAGGGAAAGACTTTTAAAGCTAGCTTCCCAGGGACTCAGACTAGAGCCCAGAGATAGGGCTGTGAATACAGGAAAGGCACAGAAATAGTCCTTGTTGGACCATTTTTACCTTGGGAAGAGTTCCTCTATTTGCCATTTTAGAATGTATTGTCTTGGTTGGGAGAAGTTGAGCCACTGAAGACCTGATTTTTGAGGGCACCAGTCTGTTGGGGGTGTCAGGAGCAGAAAAGAGTACAGGATGGCACCCAGCTGACAGGAGGGGCTCATGGGAGGTGAGTGCACCCAGTCACACCTAGCTTGTATATCTCCTGGGTGCTCATTATGGCACTTCAGGGTTCACCCAGGCCAGTAAGGGGTTCAGTCAACACCTGCCTGGCAGTCCTGGGTGTCTCAGCTCAAATGCTGTGTTTATGAAGCTCACAGCCCATATACAATCATGAAGGTCTCACCCTGGCTTCCACCACCTGTTTCCTCTTTGCAGGGAAACCTCAATAACACTTCCAGCTTTGAGTTTTCCCCCAAAACATTTCTCTGTAGTATACAGCCCCTCTCTGTAACACTCACAAACCTCATCAAATTCCTTGCTCTTTTAAGGATACAGTATGCAGCAGCTTATTAAGTGGGGTTAACACACCTGCTACACAGCACTGAATTGGTTTAGTGTGAATAGAATGCTTGTTAACAAAAGAATGCAGATTTCAGTGATGGCAAGTAGAAGGAATACATTACACAGCAATAAAGGTAAAAATAAACTTCCAGAACTAAAGTCTAACTTATCAAACTAGTGTTTCTTGTC
Source organism: Podocnemis expansa (assembly GCA_007922195.1). NCBI lineage: Eukaryota > Metazoa > Chordata > Testudines > Podocnemididae > Podocnemis > Podocnemis expansa. Next base: position 3,021,042 of record ML682082.1, on the reverse strand, counting down.
CAAAGTTTTCCTGCCAAAGTTGTCCCACTGTGACTGATCCGACTTTAGTTGGGATACAGCACAGAGCCCTTGGTTTCTTTATCTACACAGGTGAAGAATAACCCCAAGTCTCTTCTCAGTTATATATATCCTCTCCCCTCTCTGCCAAAGTTCATTATCTGGTGTTGAGAGCCAGAAAAGTCTTTTTCAGGAAGCCATGCCATCTTGATCAAAGTTTCTCTTTCTGATAACTCCAAATTACATCAATAATAATAATTAATACTAAATTACCCTTACCTGAGTAAGAAGTGAAGCCTTCCCTTGGTGTAGCCACCACCACATGCCCCATATGGCCCTGCCTCTTCCCATCCCTCATGAATTGGAGACCTGACAGGCTGGCTGGGGCTATTGCAGGCCCCGACTGCTGCAGGGTTCCTCCGTTGCAGCCAGGCTGTGAATGGCTGGGGGATCTGTTCCTTTGCTCTGGCTGGGGCAGAGCTCAAGGCTGCTGCACCTGGCATAGAGCTTGAGGGGCTAAAACTCATCGACCCTGCCCTTAGTCTTTGGCACCCCCAAGGGGGTTCCCCACATCCTGCTATGTTGGGAACTGTTGTTCTACTTGATCCTCTAACTATTTGCACCAATTCAGCCTATGGAAAAATTTGTCTTGAGACTGATGAGATAAGAGAAGGATAGGCTGTTTCTGCTGCATTCATACCTATGTGATGTCCCCAGCAGGAGAGGGTTGTTCATTTGACTTTGCCTTCATCAAGCATGTCTCTCTCACTCATCTCTCTGCTGCTGAGTTCTCCCCTTCAAACTGTCATGTGGGTTCTTTCTTTAGCATCTCCTATCAGCCCCCTATTTAACTCTCTGTCGCTTGGCCTGTTTTGACTGCTGGTCAATCAGCAAATGACATCTCATCTTCTGTCAACTCTCTCCTCTTTGCCTCCTCTTCTTCTTCCATCAATCTGGTTGCTGATTATCTCTCTGCTTTGCTCTTTTTGACTCTTGTCCCTCTTTCCCGTTGCAAGGTCTCTCCTTAAAACCCACAGCTCTGGTTCAAGCTGAACATTTGCCCCACCTGCTCTTGCTGTGTCCTAGCAGAGCATCTCTGGTGGAAATCTTGTGACCAGACTGACTTCCTTCATTACAAATCCATGTACTACTTTTACAAGTTCTACCAGTTTCCTAATTAGACAACTCCTCATTTCCTTTTGAACTTATTCCTAGATCCACAATCCCAGCTACCTTTTCATAATACCTTTAACTCAGTCCATAAACTCTGCCTTCTCTTGCCTCCACTTTTCTCTACAGAGAATCTTGCCAATTTCTTCTAAGAGAAAATTCATCAACTCCTCTTTGTTACTTCTTTCCTCCATCCTCTCATACAACTGTGTCCTTCTCCCCTGTCACAGGCACAGAAGTTTCTCATCTGCTCTCCTTCCCAGGGCCATACCTAGGGAGCTTCAGGGCCTGGGGCCAAACAGCCTGTGGGGGCTCCTGCACCTGGTTTTGGGGGGGACAGGGCAGGCCAGTCCAGAGGCCAAGCCCCACACTCCTGCCCTTCCCCTGAGCCAGCCTCTCCATCTCTGGGGGAAGGGTGGGCAGGGCAGGCTGGCCCTCCCCTCTCCTAAGGTGGAACAGCCAGCCCAGGGGAAGGGCAGGAGAGTGGAGCCCAGTCTCTGGGCCAGTTGTTCCGCTTTGGGAACAGGGAGGGCTGGCCTAGAGGCCAGATTCTAGGCTCCCGCCCCTGCCCTGCTGCCTTCGGCACCAAGCTGAAGGCAGTGAGGTGGGGGACAATGCAGCCATGGGGGGGCCAGTTGGGTGGGCACCATTCTGCCCTGCTCACAGCTGGACAGCACAGGGCCTGCAGAACCACAGGGCCGGGGTGATCACCCCTCTCACCCCCCCCATCCCTCAAGGACAGCCCTTGCCTTTTAACCCTTTATTTATGCCCCCACTTACTCTTTCCACCTTCTGATAGCTATTGTGTCCACTTTCATCCTGTCCCTTGCTCTTCTCCTTAACACCTCTCTCCACTGGCCCTTTTCCCTTAGAATACAAATATGCTTTACAGACAAGGAGTCCTGTGGCACTTTTAAAGACTAACAAACTTTATTTATCGCATGCGCTTTCATGGGAGAAAATCCCACTTCATCAGACATTAGTGTTTAAAAGTGCTGCAGGATTCCTTGTTCGTTTTGCTGAACTAGACTAATGGCTACCTTTTGGATCTTGTAAAATGCTTTAGTTTCTCCCACCTTAAAAGAATACCCACTCTGTGGTTGTCTCTCCAGCTAACAACCCAAGCCCCTTCCATCTCTAAGCTCATTGAATGTTGTCTAAAATTCAGTCACAGTCTGGACTTACTTTCCTCCAGTTCTATCTTAGACTTTCTCCATTGCACCCAGTGCCCTTTGCATTCCAATAAAACTGCTCTTGCTGAAGTCACTGATCTCTTCCGATCCAAAGGTCAGAATCAGTTCTCCATCTTCATAGTTCTTGACCTGTCAGATACCTTTGACATCACTGATCATGCATTTTGTTCCTGAAATCATGTCCTCCCTGAGCTTCTATGGTTCTGTCCTCTCCTTGTTCTTCTACCTGTCTGCCTTCAGTTTGAGAACAGGTACTTGCTCTGAGCTAGTGTACTAAAACCAGAATGTAAATGTGCTGCTGTGGGAAGAGCTAGCAGCCCTAAGAATGTACCTGTCTGACACTAGGCATGTACTTAGAAAGTAGCAGCGGTGGCCATCCTCTTCTTAGTATGATGGCAACAACAAAAAAAGCTGATAGCAAAACCCATTAATTTTAAAGAAGAGTAGACTGACACTGTGTTTTATTTTGCCACAACAACCAAAAAGTCAACCAGTATATTTCATTTGTACTGAAACCGTGGCTGTTAAAAGAGGGCACATTAAATGGCATTATGAAATGATGCATGTGGATTTTAATCACAAAATATCCAGTGGGCTTCCATTTAAGATCAGAACAGATCACCTCATTAAAGAATTCATATTTTCAGAGCACAAACATTATTTCAGAGGATACCTGTGCTCAGGAAAAGGTAATCAAAGCTTCAGTGTGTGTGTAGGTGACAGCAAAATGCAGGAAATTTTTACCAATGCAGACATTAAAGCAGTGTATGGTTACTATGGCTGAAACCTTTTTTGCAGAGAAGAAAGACATTCTGGATGCCTTCAGGCTACTATCACTCTCAGACACAACAATTATTAGGTGCGCTGAGATGATGGCCTAAGATGTTTTCAAGCAGTTGTGTAAGAAACTGAAGCCTTTAACCTGGCAGTGGACAAATCTTGTGATATCAAGCACACAGCACAGCTAGCTGTGTGTATCCATTTTCTGAGAGAAATTTTTGGACAGTTTGTCATCCCTTATACTGAATAACAGTTACATGACAGGTGAGGACTTAATTCTCAAACTGTTTAGTCTAATGAAGATTGTGAAGTGACTTGGATTGTCAGTTCGCAATGTTCCCTCTAAGCTGTGTGCGTGTATGCATGCACACAGGTTGTGACATCTGCGCACACAACAAAATAAAGAATGCACCAAAAAAATCAACAGTGCTAATATTAATGCACACAAAGAAATTTTTTGCATTCACAACGAAATTTTTTGTGCACACAGCCTATGAAAAATTAGAGGGAACATTGAAAAATTGAAACAGATGGTGCTTCTGCCATAATCAGCACCCACTGAGGGCTTGTGAAATGTCTGGAAGATCTGAACCCCAGTATGATTTTCTATCTCTGTGTAATCCACCATACTGCACTCTGTGCAAAGCTTAGTGATGAGTATGCTAATGTAATGTCAATGGTGATTAAACTTGTCAGCTTTCTTCTGTCCACGTCATCCCTGCAACACAGACAGCTCAAAAGCTTTCTTTCAGAAGTGTCTGCCAATTTGCAATGACCTGTTTGGTTCATAATGACATCTGCTGGCTGAACAGAGGGCAAGTACTCAGAAGGCATTGGGAAATTCAAGTTCAGCTGGAAAAACATCTACATAGCTTTCTAGGGAAAAAGGCAGAAGATTGTATTTTATATGCATTTTTGAGGGCTGCTGCAAGCAGGAGCATCCTGGTCACACCCTGTTCATTTAACAAGCCACTTAATTATTTCAGTTTAAACTACAGAGGCAAAATCACAATGGAGTGGGTCTCCACAGCAGTAGCTTTATTTCTTCTAAACAGTATCTCTTCAAAAGCTAGTTGGAAACTGGTAAGATTCCCTAATACTTCTAAGCTGCCGGGACACTGCAGATCTGAATCAGATGGCATCATCTCTGGACAAGCTTCTTCAAAACTTCAAGCAGAGGCTCCAAGAATGTTAGTGTTTAAAGCCATCTTCCTGTTTGGAAGGAATCCATTTCTGGTACAAGCAAATGGAACTTGGTTTGATCAAGCAAAAGCCCTTCAAGAGGCTGAGAAAGCAAAACTGCAGCTGGATCTTAGTTATTTATAAGCAGATGAAATGCTTCAGGTATGGTGCTCTGAAACCTTCCGAACAGTCCTTCTATTGGATTTCACATACCCACAATGGAGGAAAGTGGCATTTAACATTTTGACTGTTTGTCTTGACATAAACATGTGTCAGTTTTCTCAACAGTGAGCAACATTAAATCATGTAATTGCCCCTTCTGACTGATAATCTGTGCAATTGCCTCAGTCTTACCTTGACTGAACTCACTCCAAACTTCAAAGCCATTGTCCAGCAGAGGACCAATCACTTTCCCACTTATGCGGAGTAGTATAATACATTATTCACACGTAGTTTATTTTATATGTGTATTGATGCAGAAAATTACAATTCCAGTAGTGATGCTACAATTTTAGCATGTATTTCAGTTATTATTCATAATTCTTTTGCTTAATGCACATGTAGCTAGGTGTATTTATTATAGGAAAGCTCTCTAATAAAAGCTAGAATTCATGTGTACTAAGTGTTTTCTTTCAAACACAGATACTTATATTAAGTCCACTACAAAAGTCTTGAAAGTTTATCTATATACATATGCCACAATTTTATTTGACAAACCATATTCAAAATGTAAAACAGTTATCTGAAAGTGCTTTAATGCCAACACTTGCCTCTATTTGACATTTTATTTATGTATTTGGCCAAAGTCTCAGATGTAATGTTTTACATCTTTCTTGGAGGTTAGTTTTAGGATACAGGGTGGTTTAATCCTAATTTTCATTTAATATAAAATATTAAAGCAATATATACTATAAGCAATAGGCCCTGGGCATATTAAACAGCAGTGTATGTATTCGTTGAACAGAGGCACTTGCAGTCTGAAAAATGTTTCTCTGGAATCTTAACTTTGACTATACCTTAACCAAAAAAGCTGAATCTTGTCCAAAAATAGACTCCCCCTGCTCTGGAGTTTTCTGCCAGCTTCGTACCTTTGGTTTCCCCCCAACCCCCTTTGAATCAGAAGTTTCTCTACCTCTCTGGCAGTCATCTCTCCCTCTTGCCCTGTGGCCCTTTTTTATCACCTCAGTGGCTCTGGAGCTACCATTCAGCTCTGGCTGAGCAGACAGGCAGTTCCTGCATCAACCATTTGGTTGCCATGGCAGCACAATGTGTACAGCTGCCATGAAAATAACCTACTAGGACAAGACAGAATGATTTGGGTCTTTTCTAAACTCCTCTGCATTCAGTGTTGAGAGCTCAGTGTGACCTCATCATTGGGGACTGGGGAAGACTCAAACATAGAGGGTGACTTGGCCTCTGCCACCTCCTGAAGCAATGCTGACATAGTTATCTTAAAGCCACACTGTAAATTTTTACTATCTCAGTGATTCAAGCAGTTAGGAGAAATCTGGCTTCTTGAGAATATGGTTTGACAGTCTGTATTGCATGAGATATGGGAACATCAGACCCTGCTGCAAGAACAAGAAATGTAAAACTTGCAGATGTATCTTTAATGCTGTAATGAGCAGTCTCTCTCCTCAACTCACTTTTCAGGATCCAGAGGTCCTACACGTCTCACATGTGTTTCACACATGTGGTACACCTCATCCAATGCATCAAAAGCTGCAACAACTATGTGGTGAAACCAGACAACCACCACTACACACTCAGATGAACTCACACAGACAAATGATAAAAGACAAAACCACCTTATTATGAATGGGTGAACACTGTTTCCAAAAGTGATCACTCCATATCTGATCTCTCAGTCTTCTCCCCCAAAGGAAACCAGTGCAACATCTTTAAAACGCAAGCTTGGGAACTTAAATACATCACTCTGCTGAATGGTAAAAACCATGGACTGAACATGACTCATTTTATGACTCATTAGAATTTGCAGTACTGTGCTGTCTGCTACGTCTTACTTGCTCACTTCAAGTTGTTGCCGACAGCCTCTGTGAATGCTGTCTATTTGAAAATCTGTCCCACACGCACCTTGTATTTAGCTTGGACATGCTGGCCTCTTTCTGGAAGAAGAGCTCTGTGAAGGTCAAAAGCTTGTCTCTTCTGCCAACAAAAGTTGGTTCAAATAAAAAAAAAATTACCTTGCCTATCTTGTCTCTCTTAAAACTTACTTGAAACTTTACTTATTTTCTTCCTTTCTCCATGGGTGCTGTGATCAGGAAGAGGGTTTAAAGATTCTGCTCTTCTACTCAGGGAACAAACACAATCCTATGACCAATCACAGCGACAAACACAGCTCAAATTTTGTATATTGAGAAGATGATGTACACTGCAACAATAATAATCCATCGTGGTCATAAAAAAAACCCTGTAAATTATTTGGTGAATTCAGTTAAGTAACTTGAAGCAATTGCAAACATTCAGTGAGTAGGAAAAAAATAAATTATATAAATTAACTCTGAATTATTCACCTCTTTTAGATAAAAAGAGACCCAGGAAATTCCAGCTTTTTTGGGCTCTTCTGCTAACCTGGCATGAAGAGGCCCCATGAAAACCTTTTCAAGTGTGTGCAGAAAGTATTTTGTATTGACAGTTTTAGACAATTATGACTATCAGTCTTTTACTTTTCCACCACTTTGGGAAGCATGTTAAAAAATGTGACATGCAACATTTGAATCAAATCAGCTTATTTGCAGATCCATTTTCTATATTTTCTTTTGCCAGTCTTTGGAGGTGATATTGGCCCCGAGGGGCAGGGAGGAGGTGGAAAGGGGAGGAAACAAAAGTAGTATATTTGTACTCTTGATGCTTTATTGCTGGTGTTCTGCAAAATTGCCTGTAAGTTTTTGTTCAGCTCTGCACACCAAGGGAGGATGCACTAAAGTATTTGTTCTGGTATTTCACCTCAGTTATGTGTATATTTGCAAGCTGTTTGTGTGTGTTTGTATTTGCTATTCTGGGCTCTCAGCCAGTACATTGTAACTCTTCTTTCCCCTCAGCTGTCTTCTTTCATTTACAGCTATTAAGTATTCCCCTGCTTTCCACTCTTTCACCTGTTCGTACATTCTTTGTTGTTGCTCGCTTTGGCTGTTGCCATCATGACGTTGCTGAATAAGAACACCATTCTTTAATGACTATAGCCAATCTATCCTCTCCAGGGAAATTTCAGCATCAGAATGACATAATTTTCAAATTTTATGTCTACACACTTTTACACATTGTACATTACATTATGGATCATGTTATTTTGGAACAGAAGAACCTGGGTTTTATCTCCTCTGCTGTATTAAAATTTTGAGAGTCCATGGTGTTCAGCATAGTGATCATAGAAACGTAGGGCTGGGAGGAACCTCAAGAGGTCTTCTACTTCAGTCTCCAACACTCAAGGCAGGGCTGAGTATTATCAAGACTATCCCTGACAGCTATTTGTCTCACCTGCTCTTAAAAATTTCCAATGAAAGAGATTCCAGAACATCCCTGGGCAATTTATTCCAGTGCTTAACTATCTTGACAGTTAGGAAGTTTTTCCTGATGTCCAGCCTAAACAGCCTTGCTCTAATTAAGTCCTTTGCTTCTTGTCCTGTCCTCAGAGGTTAACTAGAACAACTTTTTCCCATCCTCTTGTAACAACTTTTTATTTACACGGAAACTTGCATATTTTCTCCAGACTAAACAAAAACAATTTTTTAAGGTTCCATTGTGAAAACAGGTCATATTTTTTAGGCCTTGTAGAATTTTTATTGCTTTTCTCGGAACTTTCTTTGATTTGTCCACATCCTTCCTGAAATGTGGTGCTCGGAAGTAGGCATAACACTCCATCTGAGAGACAATTAGCATGAAGTAGAGCGGAACTATTACTTCTTGTGTCTTGCTTACAACACTCCTATTAATGCATCCCAGAATGATGATTTGCAACACTATTATTTCAATTCATATTTTAGCATGTGATCCACTATGACCCCCAGATTTGCAGTATTCCTTCCTAGGGCAGTGTTTCCCAACTGGTTTGCCCCAGCACACAGGTGTGCTGTCAGGTCTGAGCAAGTGAGACGCAAAATTTTTTGAAAAACTACTCAAAGAGCTCTGGATTGGCTCATTGGCTCATGAATATTCATGAGTTCATTTGGAAACTATATGGTGGTGTGCCTCAAATTAATTAAAGGTAGCAAGGTGTGCCACAGCAGAAAAAATGTTGGGACCCACTGTCCTAGGGTGTCATTTCCAATTTTGTATATGTTCAACTGATTATTCCTTACTAATTATAATACTTTACATTTGTCCTTATTGAATTTCATCCTATTTACTTCAAAGGGGGCCATCCCTAGGAGGCAATAGGGTGCATGGCCAATCAGCCTGTGAGGGCCCCTAGGCCCGCCCTACTGCTGGTAGGGGGCAACCCAGAGGCCAGACTCCACGGTCCTGCTCCACCACTGGGCTAGCTGATCAGCTCCCAGGGGTGGGGCAGGCCAGACCAAAGGCCCTGTTCTGTGCTCCTTTCTCTCCCCTGAGATGGCTGGTCAGGATGACTGGTGTGGCCTCCAGTGCAGACTTCCAGGGTCTATGGCCCTGGTGGGCTGCACTGGAAGTCGCACCACACATCAGTCGGCTCTGCAGGGCCCAGTGAAGCATGGGAAAGAGGCTGTTGCCTTGCCTGGCCTCTTTCCCCAATACCTCCTGCCCCCCCCCCCCCGATGGCCTTGACTTCAGACCACTTCTCCAGTTTGTCCAGATCATTTTAAATTTTAGTGCTATCTTCAAAGTACTCAGTCTTTCCCAGCTTGGTATCATCCACAAACTTTATAAGTGTACTCTTTATGCTGTTATCTAAATCACTGATGAAGATATTGAAAAGAACTAGACCCAGAATTGATTCCTTTAGGACTCACCTCAATATGCCCTTCTCGCTTGACTGTGAACCACTGTAACTACTCTCTAGGGACAGGTTTCCCAGAAGTGAGGCAATCACCTTATAGTAGCTCCATCTAGGCTTATTTTCCATAGTTTGTTTATGAGAAGGTCTTATGACACAGTACCATAAACCTTAGTAAAGTCAAGATATACCACATCTACTGCTTCCCCCCATCCACAAAGCTTGTTACCTTGTCAAAGAAAACTAGTAAGTTGATTTGACATGATTTGTTCTTGACAACTGTATGCTGGCTGTTACTTATCACCTTATTATCTTCTAGGTGTTTGCAAATTGATTGCTTAATTATTTGCTCTATTATCTTTCTGGATGCTGAAGTTAAACTGACTGGTCTGTAATTCCCTGGGGTTATTCTTATTCCCCTTTTATAGATTTCACTATATTTGTGATGATCATGAAGGGAGCTAGGGTCCCTTTACAGTATCAAAAAACTATATTAGTTTTTATAAAGATGTTGAATGGCCTACTTAATGATGCTCTTATTCAGTAGTAATATGTGGATGAGCATTGTTTAGGTGCCTCAGTGTCAGATTTTTGCATTTTCAGCAACAGATATTTGTCTGGGTGACTTAGCTACTAGTCTGAGTAGACTACTGGAGAGGGAGATCATTCCAAAAAACACTACACCTCTTCCAAAAAGGTTAATATTCAGGTGCTACAACTTCAAACCCCCTGAATCAAAATCATTATCACATCTTTAAATATTGCCTCAACCACATATAATATTTCTGTTGCAATTAGATTCTCAGAAAACTCATTATTTTTGTACTTAACTATTGAAAATTTTATTCTTGTTCTCTGCCACAGATCACATCCTTTCAACAGTCGACTGGTGTAGACACCACCGGGGCATAGGGATGCTTATGTTTTTCAATGCTAGCTTTTTCATGTAGCTGTTTTGTCATGGATTTTGTTGTTTATATGAGTACTTGATTTCAATAGTCCTTGGGACATAGTAGAAACAGAAATCGCATTCTATCAGCACCATCATATCTCTCTGCCTGAGCTCCAGTTGATGATGTGCAGCCTTCAATGTATGTTGGAATAAGCTAAATAGTTGAACTTGTGACCATGCTCTTTCAGAGTCTTTTAAAGCACTATCATTATACTCAGTCTCAGCTGAGCTTTGTTCTAGAGGAGGATCCTAAAGTGTAACATTAGGCTAGGAGAGAACTAAAGCACAAAATGGTTGAGCAGATAGTAAAAAAAAAATGTCTCTCTTCAAAACATATTGGGGAATGGCAAAAGGGTCTTTTAAAGGTACAAAATGGATCCTGGGTATTATACACTAGTCAACCTTTCTTCAGTACCAGGTACAGCAATAACTAAAGACACTTTATTAAGAAGCTACAATCTGATGTCTGATCACCTATATCTCTTAATATGTGATAGCCAAATGAACATGGCTTCTTTAAAGGAAAAATCATGTCTCTCTACTTTGTTAGAATTCTCCAGGCTTGTCAGCAAAATAAGTTATATCCAATAGCTCTCTTTTAGTCACTGTGTATACTTTAAAAAATCCTTAGCAAAATTTTGTAGAAGAGACCATTAAGAAAATTCAAGTAATAGGAGGGTGGAGGAAAGACATAAATATCTGTCCCCATCCAGTTTCTAATATGGCATAGAAAGCAAAGAATGGGGGAATAAATGGTCATCTTTCCTCATGGCAAAAAGGTACAAGTGTGGTGCCCTAAATAAGCAATAGCAGAACAGAAGCTGTTTCAATGTTTCTAATAGTTATTTGGAAAAGGGGGTGAAAATGATGCAAGATATTTATTTAAATAAATCAAGACCAGAGCAGACTGAGGAAATCCATGTTGCTGTAAGGAAACAAGATGAAGGTCCTGGGTTCAATTCCCAGGGGGTTGGACTCAATGATCTCATGAGGTCCCTTCCAGCCCTATGATTTGATTTGATTTGATTTGATTGGGGAGAAAGCTCACAGATGAAATTCATTCTTTTCAAACTGAAAGTAATGCACACTGGAAAGAATTTGCACTACTGTACTTTTATACTTTAGATTAGAATAATAGAAATATAGGGTAGGACTTGCTCCTGCCTCAGCATAATAGAGCTGGACTTCATGACCTCTAAAGGGCAAGTTAAACCCACATAATCCCTGACAGGTGATTATCCAACCTGTTCTTAAAAACCTCCAATGATTAATATTCCACAACCTCCCTTGGAAGCCTATACCAGAGCTTAACTATCCTTTGTAGTAGATATTTGGAAGACTATTCTTATCTGAAACTCCCTTGCTGTAGATGAAGGCTGTCAAACATGCAGCCCACAGGTTGAATCTCTTCCATCCAGCTCATGGCTGCACTCTGTGAGACCACACTCTCTCCCTAACAGAGTTTGTGGTGTTGCATACCCAGCACCCTTCAATGCCACAAGACTGTAAGTTTTTGTGACCTCATGGAGCACTGGATATGTGAGACTGTGCTCCATGAGATCACACTCTCCCCCTAACAGAGAGAGAGGTATTATGGAATGCAGTTTCACATACACAGTGCTCCGTGATGCCACAAGAGTACCATAGTATTTTGATTTATGGTATGTATGGCCCACTCAAAGTACATTTAAGTTAAATCTGGCCTGCCATAGCAAATGACTTTGACATTCCTGAATGTAGATTAAGCTCATTACTATTCTTCTGCCCTGCCAAATAAAGGTAGGACATGAAGAACAATTGATCACCAACCTCTTTATAACAGCCCTTAACATAGAGATTATCAGATCTACCTCTGTCTTTTCTTAAGGTTATACATGCCCAGTTTTTTTTTAAACTTTCATTATAGATTAGATTTTTCTATCATTTTTACTGCTGTCCTCTAGAGCGTCTCCAGTTTATCCACATCTTCCCTAAAGTGTGGTACTCCAGTTGACACCTCATTAGTGCCATGTAGTGTGAGATAATTATTTTCTCTTAATTCACTCCAGAATATTAGTCTTTGGCAACTGCATTACATAGGTGACTCGTCCAATTTATGATCCACCATAATCCTCAGACATAGAATCTATGGAGACTTGAGCATTCATAAAGGCAACCCCCTGGAGAGCTCTCTGAAGAGCATCTCCTTGCTGGGGTAAGAGACAATTGCCTGTAACTGTACAGGGGCAGAAAAAATGGCCTATATTGTGATCCGTTACAGAGGAGAGAGACTATAAGTGAGGATGTCTCAGTACAGGTGGATCTGAGCTTTTTGACCTGGATAAGCACTGCAAGGCCTTACTGGGGGACAGAAATGTCTTATTAGATAGGAAAGTAATTTAACAAATTACAAATGCAAACCTTTACATTTGCTTTTATTTGAATCTTGTTTCTCAAGATCTGTTAAATAAACTTCACTTTGGTCCAATGGCTAAGTGCCTTGCGCATAGGTGATGTTGAACTGAGGTGACCCCAGTGAACAGGGGTGCACTGCTTTCTTGAAGGCAGAAGATTAGGGGGTGGCGTGACTACAAGATGTAACAGGGCTCTCAACTGCAACAAATTGGGTTGTATAAATTGTCATCCTCCAGGAGGAAAGAACAGGGCTTGTGACTTTGCCTGGAGCACCTGTTGCCATCCGCTGAGACTGGAGAGTGTTTCCTCTAGAAGGCACCATAACAGGGAGATCTGCTCCTTTAACATCATAGGGGAGCGGAAATGGAGAGAAGCCCAGCTGATGGGTGCTGGCCTGGGAACCAGCTGACACAGCAAATCAGCATTGGATGGCCCACATTCCCAGCTGGACAATGTAAAGAAGCAACACCTGGAGAGAGGAGCCTGGTAACCAAAGCAAGAGGCTGCTGATGGTGCAGCCTAGAGTTGGGGAGGGGTGAGCAAGAGCGAGAGAGAGCCCTCCCCACAAGCTAGCAGATGCCAAAGGACCGCCCCCCCCCGAAACCCTGACCAGACCATTTGCAGTTTTGCACACCTTTCTTTATTGTTTGTGAAGACAAAAAACAGAACCCTAAATAAATGGACAGAAACCTAACCCAGGGCATGGCTCTCATGTTCTATGGCGAACTGCTGTCTAGCGAGCTGAATGTCCTTAGGTGAGCAGGCTGTGGCAATTCACCCCATACACCTCAGTAACTTCAAAAAGTGCCCCTAACATGACACCTGCACACAGGGTGGTGCTCCGGAGGCTAGAGGCTTGTCTTCACCACGTCATTGTGCTGAAAGGGAGCCTTGTGTCTCACATTCATTAAGCCTAGCAGTGGGGTGTCTTTACTTACCAAGAGCCTGGCAGAGATGGGGAGATGGATGATGAGCAAATTGGCTGAGGTTTAATCTGGTAAGACTGAGGTGACGGGGTAGCAGAATGATCTTGACAGTATGGTTAAGTGGTCTGGGTTCCCTTTGTATGAGGATGTGCCTACCTTTCATTCAAGAGGTGGTGATTGGGAAAGGTTTTAGGAATCCCAGCTACTTGCAGAGAAACAGGTAACAAGAGCAGCCAAAATCACCGTCTCTCATCTGTGTCCAGTTAGACATTTATTGCCTTTTTCCTTCAGGTACAAGCCATACAATAAGCCACATTTTTCTGTCTTCATTATTAGCCTTTCTTAGCAGGGTCATACTTTAAAATCAATAGTCCTTGGGACATAGAATGTGATTTCTGTTTCTACTATCAGCACCATCATATCTCTCTGCCTGAGCTCAAGTTGATGATGTGCAGCCTTCAATGTATGTTGGAACAAACTAAATAGTTGCATGTTGAATCACATAGAGGAGTGCAGTAGCAAGCACACAGATTGCCTCTGCGTGCTTGATAAGTTCCAAAGGCATAGCCATGTTAGTCTGCTTCAGCAAAACAAACAAGGAGTCCTGTGGCACTTTTAAAGACTAACAAATTTATTTATTGCATGAGCTTTTGTGGGAGAAAATCCCACTTCATCAGATGCTTTGAAGATGGGGAAACTTACAGAATGGGAGGAAAATAAATAAAATGGGATTTTCTCTCATGAAAGCCCATGCGATAAATAAATTTGTTAGTCTTTAAAAGTGCCACAGGACTCTTTGTTTTGTGTGCTTGGGAGTTCTGGAAGACATTTTGGCTTTAGGAATTGTACAGTTCCATTTCCCCCCCCCCCCCCCGCAAGGCTACATCTAAACATGGATTGCTCTCACTTTTCCCTCTGAGCTGCCATGACAGTAGAGGTCAGCAAGGGCACAAGAGCTAAGAGTCCCTTTCTCAGCAGAGAGCTCTTGACTCTGAAATTCACTTCCCCAGGTGGTCCAATAGTCAGTCTCTTAACTGTTAAGACCCACTCATCTCTATTCTCCAGCTTTCACCTGAAGATGGAATGGGTAAGTTATTAATTTGTTTTGGGCTGGTCACTTTCTCTTCATATAATTTCTTTTGTGGTTTTGTAATCTTTGGACATGTGCCCTGAGATGTACAAATGTGCACATTTGATAAATCAATAGATTAGGGACTGGTGATTGACCTTTTTCTGTGCCATCTGCTAATTTTCTAGTCTGGGTTCTGGGAGAATTAATTTATTATTTCCTGGTTTTGCTTCCCTCACCCTGAAAACTACCATATACTCCTGACAACCTCATACATTAACTAGACAAAGAAACAGCTGAATGGCTTAACCCTATTGACCTTTCCACAGGTTTGTAGTTTTGGACAATAGAGCTAAAATTAAATGTTAAATTAAAAGCAAAGGTTTGTGGACATACCATCTATTGGAGACAGTTTCAAGCTGGCTAGTGATTAGAATGGATTCACAGTTGCTTGTAAAATCTCGTGCTAGTTCATACATTCGGTATTACCACAGAATGAACAAAAGAATCTCTTCTTGCTCTCCCATCCTTTGTTGATCTTTTATTACATCAACTAAACCAGGGAGTTGCAATTAGGTATAACTTATTTTTTTATTTTGTCTGTTATAGATTATGTTAATCTGCTCTCATACAGTGAATCACTGGTGAACTGGAAACCTAGAAGAAAAGATCTGAAAATTAGTATCCAAGGAATGCTGTCATTTGTAGACAAAACTCTCTTCCTCTCTTGATTTGGATATTAGTGGCCTGTAGTTGGTGCTTTATTCAGTCAGCATGCCTATTGATCTGGCCTCCATTCTAGAGTTTCTGTTAGTTCAAGGTGTCCCAGTCCTTTGGATGAAGTCTAAACTGACTGACTTCTTTGACAGTAACCCCACATCCTGCCTCCTTGGTGCCAGAGGTTATAGCTCTAGTATGCACTGCAGGAGTTGGGCCTTCCTTCTGCAGTGGGTCCCAACCAGGCAAATGAAGTGGCATGCATCAGCCTCAGTTCAAGCAGCCCCCTTGCCCACTTCTCTGAGCTACTTCCTACCCCTGCTACTTCTCAGTTTTGGTTGTAGGAACTTTGTCTTTCCTTTCTGCTCCCCACAGTCTAGGGCTGATGCCTGCAGCCTTCTCAAGCCCTTTTCTCACAGTTTTTCCTTCCTTAAGTAGATGGCTGTGGAAGACTCACAGCGAGGTCTGCTAAGTAGAAACTTTCTCTCCTGTTGATGCAGACCAGTGTGCCCTCAGGAAATGGACTCTAGTTCCCTCCTCAGGGGGGCTTCTGAAATTTCCTGGGCTTCTCCCAGTAACGCAAACAGCAGTACCTGAGGCACTGGGAATCCCTGGCCCAGTACTGATCCAGCCCTTTTATTGTCTTGGCCTTAGCTCAAGGTTTATAAACTCTGTCACAATGCCAAATCCATCCCTGGTGTGCAACTCCACTGACTTTAGTGTTGACTTCCGTGGAATTTCACCAGTGACAAATCTGGCCCTGGAATTTCAATTACAGGAGCTTATGGTCAATAATGGATAAGGATATCATGCTGTTGCTAACTCACAATCAGGATTTGGCATCTGACTAACAACCTGTGCTTGTGTCAAAGAACAGTATCTAACAGACACAGACTCTTATCTTCTACATGGGAAGAAAATCTATGGAATAGAAAGTTTGAAAATAATTTTCAAAATTTTTCATGGCAAGTTAATTAAAACTTAGATTTAACACTCCTCCCCTCCCCATCATTAAAAGGGAGCTGATCAACGACTAGGCTCCTAGGTGCTATGCTAATACAAATAATGTGGAGGTAAAGTTTTCAATGTTCATGAAATATGAATTATTTATTCTAATGCCCAAATGGACTGGGCACCATACACACTAAAGGCAGGGTCTTTGCCTTTCAGCAACAAGTCTCTGTGGGTGAAGCAATAAGAAGAATGGGAGAACGAGGGTAACACTGATTCACTTGTGACTAGGATGAACTTAACTCGACTGAATCTTAAATACAGATCAATGTCCACATGCTGTCTTGGTGTGCAGTAGTTTTATAGAACTAGTGACAGCAGCAAGAAGTATTTATGTGGCTGAAAGACTAGATGAGCAGTAGAAAAGTGGGAAGGAACAGCTGTGGGGAAGTGAGGTGTGAGTAGAGGTGGGGATCAGAGAAGGTGGTAAAGTGAACAACCATATGCAGGTACAAGTCAGGTAGTAGCAATAAAAACAAGTGAATTAAAAGCAAATGACAAGTAGTGAAAGCCAGTGTACAGATGTAGAAGGCAGATTGGTAGTGTGCTGAACCTGAAGGCTGTTGAAGACCACAAGTGTAGTGGTCATGGTGAGCTTGTGCTTTCCATTGGAGTACTTGTCCCAAAGAAACTTGGAATAATTGGTGAAGAGGTGGTTGTAGCCTTCCTAATGGCTCAGGTCTACAGAAGGTATCATATGCATCTGCCACGGCAAATGAGAGGGAGCATGTGTGGGTGGATACAGTGAGTAGAAACTGTGAAGAATTTGCATGTGGTGGTATTTTTTGCTCTGTGATCTCTGTTATGGTTTTTGATGGACACACATTGCCATGGGCCATTTCATGCTTGAATTTTTTCTTGTAAGTGTAAATCAGTTCATGAAGCGCTTTGAGATCTTATGCAATGAAAGGTAGTATGTAAATCAGCACTATTTGTCTAGATTTGTAAAAATGTTTACTGGAATTGATTCTTCTGTTCTTGTTTCTTTGATATGTGGACTTCAGCTTACAGGGACCTGAGCATTCCTTCCTTTCTACTGCAAAACAACCAGCCATTTTCAGAATGAGAAGAGCAGGCTGCTGTGGGTTGGTTCTGAACATCCTTTGGCCCTGCCTTCAATGTGTCTTAGCTCTCATTCTTGGAGCAATCTGAATTCTCAGCATCTATGTGATGCTTTTGTCCTCCAGATTGCTTAGCTATTTCTTCATTAAAAGTTTGCAATTTAAAAAAAATATCATTTTGGGGAGTGAGGCTGGAAATGGAGCATCCATTTTTTTAAATCAAGTCCTTTTCACAGGTGATACCTGTGAGTTCTGGCACTTTAATGAACTTGTTTGCTGCAGTTTGAAGAAGCAATATCAAGTTTCTTGGAGCAGAATACTTTACAGCCAGGGTCATAACAACATCCTATGGGAAGAATCTTTATTATCTCAGACTCTCTCTCTCCTTGAGACAAGGAAATAACAATAAGGCAACATTTTGCTGTCTTTTTCCAGTTTCTTAATAAAAGCAGAAAATAATACACTTCTAATAGAAAAGATGTATGACTTTTAC
This sequence comes from Podocnemis expansa, assembly GCA_007922195.1. Classification (NCBI taxonomy): domain Eukaryota; kingdom Metazoa; phylum Chordata; order Testudines; family Podocnemididae; genus Podocnemis; species Podocnemis expansa. The sequence goes on along the minus strand of ML682082.1, from coordinate 3,003,164 downwards.
ATAAATTAACCTGCAATGACTTCATTCCTTTTTATACTTGTACAGACATTTCTTAAATATTCTACTTGGCAAACAGCAGCCCATGACAACAGCAATGTGACTATTTTAAGCTCTGTGCTCAAATCTGATTGCAGTTAGTCTTTGATGATTGAAGACACCAGCTTTGAAATGGGGGACAGTTTCATTTTTAGTAAACTTTCCTTAGCCTGTAAGTGTGCTTTGGCCAGGGTACATCAAACACCTGTGCTCTCAAGCCTGGCCTGGTAGAAGTACCCACCACAGATGTCAGAGCTCTTTTGTTGACTTCCTATTAGTGGCCACTTAATGGATGGGAGCTGCACACAGCTTTCTTAAGCGCTTATCAATAGACAGCAAACATTCTTCTTTCAATGGGCAAAGGGTCAAACTGTTTCCCTTGGCTATAAAGCTCTGCTAGATAATTGCTGGTGATTAGCAATTTTAATTACCAGGTGCTAGGGGTCGTAGCTTGTGGGTTATTTTGCTGCTGTTATTGTAATTGCCAGGTTATTAATAGGTATGGCTTATTATAGCCAAGATGTATCTTTGACCAATACATTATGCATCTTTTTAAAGCAAGTGAAATAAAGTAAATAAAATAACTCATTTCTGCTTGAATTAGATTAGTTGAACAGTGCTCCAACAGGTTTTTCAGTAAAACTTGTCTGATAAAGGAATCTTGAATACAACTCACTACAGCAGCTTTTAATCCTCTTGTAAACACTTGTGTGTACTATTGTTGTTGAAGAGAGGCAATGATTTTAAAATCTTTTCCTGCTACATTGGTCCTGTTAGAACTAAGCTTGTCAAACATGTTCTACCTCACTGGTTTTGCATGCAGACTTTTAGGGGGTTTTCATAAGATCACAAAACCAGCAGAACAATTAGTAGTGAACTAATCTCTTCCAATAGTCAGCAGCAAACTGGGGTTCAAAATAAAACAGTGACACAAAAGACTTGTGATCTCTCTCACAGAGTATGCATTTGTAATACCTGAAGCAATAAACAGTTGCTATTTATTTTTAACATGTCAGTTTCTTAATAAACACTTGATTCAGCTTTGAAGCCTTCAGTGTTTCCTAGGGGCCATATAAAATACCATAACTTATCTCATTTGGTAAATAATACTAGAACTGTTTCTTTTTTTTTAAAGAAACAAAGGAAGCGCAGAAACAGATACATTTTCAATACATAGCATTAACAGATTTTAATTTATGTTGCTGCAACACCTGGAATGCTCCCTCAGGTTCAGAGCAGCTTGTGCTCCATGCTTTACAAATACAGAGGACTCAGTTATGCTTGTTTTTTTACTTGGCTGAGCAAAACTGAAACAGGAAGCAAGCCCTCCAATGCCAGAAGCTGGGACTGGATGACGTCATTGATGGATCGCTCAATAAATTGCCGTGTGGTGTTCATTCCCTCTGAAGCATCTGGCACTGGCCTTTGTTGAAAGGCAGGAGACTAGGCTAGATGGACCATTGGGCTGATTCTGTATGGCCGTCCTTATGTTCTTGCCTGAATAAGACTCATGTGATCTTGGGTCAAGGTCTAGAACAATATGCAGTCCCATTGCAGGGACACAATCCCCCTTAGAGAAAGTGGGCAGGAAAAAAAATTCTGAGCTTCCATTTATGCAGTGTGGTTAAGCCAGGGCAGGGTTACCAGTATTAATCTACCATTGGCCCATACCATCAGAAATTTTTCCACCTCTGCCTCTATAAAATCATAATCCACCTCACCAAAAGATTAGATTACCTAATACTATATGTACACATTTCATCCCAGAAAATCTAGCTGTTAGAAATGAGGTATGCCTTGCTGCTCCCTCTCCAATTCTTAGACCACATCGTTCTTGTGTATTCTTAATGGAGCAAGAAAATTAGTGAAATATATTCAAAAACCTTGGTTTTCAGGCTTGTTATAAAAAATATCCCGGGACAGATTTTGATACCCTTAGCTGTACTGAATAACAGCTTGTCGCACAATCTGTGCAATCCATTTCAAAAAGACCATTCATGCAATGAGATGCTATTCATTATGAAAACAAGTGTACTATAGGTCTTGTATGCACTCAAAAGCTCAACTTATAGACATTTACTTTATGGTCTCCAGTTATGGGTTTGCACTCCTAGAAGCATCTAAACAAAAGAAAAGAAATTTTCTTGGTAGGTCTTCAATCTACGATGCAAACCAGAAGTCCCAATCCCTGAACCAGCTAATTGTACAGGCCAGCTGCACTAGAAACACCTGTTTTCCCCATTCCAAAAGATGTTGGAACTTGCATGATCCCTGGCATACTGGGCTGCTAGGGCAGGATTCTGTTTTTGTGGTACAGTTCCCCTTTGAATTCCCCTTGGATAATATGGGTCCATGCTGCCTTTGTTCCAGACAGTGGCTGAAAGCCTCAATGCTAATATGCAGCTATTGCAGGTGCTAAATTTCCAAATGCAAATCCCATTTTCACACCTGAAATCTAATCTTGGATACATAGGTATGTATTGTACTTGATAACAGCAGGTGTGGTAGATCAGGTGTTTGGGCTGAATGCCCACTTTGGTGATTTCATGATGTCTACTTCTTCTCTCTTCACTAACTGTGAAGGTACTTTTTACTAACTGTGCTGAACTGCTGTGATATTTGTGGGTGAAGAGCTGCCATGTTCCAACACATGCAGGGCCATAAACCTGGTGCGGGGGGAGGTGTTTCCTTGTTTGCATTCATGAAAATCCTTGGGATTCTCTAGAGAAAAAAACGGTATAATTTTTCTTTTTCAGCATGACACATCATAACTCTCTTGGCCTCCCTTTAACTAATCCTGCTTTCTGCTTGTTTGTTAGATTGCAACAGCAAACAATTGCTTTCCAATTTGTTTTCCTTTGCACAAGAAGTTAATGCAGAAAACTGAAATTTTTCCACCTCTGCCTCTATAAAATCATAATCTACCTCACCAAAAGAAAAGAAAAATAAATACCCACTGACCCTAACCTCACTTCTCCCCAAAATTTGCTCCACTTGACATGTTTCATAGTTTGCCCTAATGTCCACAAAATACATGCAGTTTCTGACCCAGGTAAAAGTGAACAATATTGTCAATGTTATTAATAGGTGGCATCTTTACCAGTTTTAATATGGCCCGTAGGAATCTACATGCAAATACAATGGATTTTTAAGATGCACAGCAATAGGTACCTGTATATATCTGAGATTAAGATTTAGCCTTAGTTATAGTACAGTTCCAAAGCTCAGCAGAGTGGGTTAAGGATAGCGCTTAAGTCTTAACTTTGAATTGCCTTGCTTTTGTGGGTTGAAGTTAGACCCGTACAATGTTATTTGAACATAGTTTTTTGGTACTTTGTTGATATTAGTTACCTGCTGTGACAGACAGTACATGGCAGTTTCATTTTTGTACTCTATAATTCAGGTGTACAATACCTGTATTTTACAATCGTGCTGTGATAATATGCCTCTATTGATTCAACAAAATAAGTTGTCTATTTGTCTTCACTCATACATCTCTATGAAGGAAAGACTGACAATCAGAAACATAAATATTGTGGACTTCACACCTTGTGGCATAACAAAAAAAAAATAACAGTGCAATAATTTCAAAACGAGAACTCGCAGACAATGCCACTCCATCTGAACCAGTAAGATGAACTTCCTGCAAAAAGCATTTAGTCTACAGCAGTGTTCAAATGTTACAGACCAGCAATCATTTAAAAATGTATGCAATGAAGAACATTCTAATTAATGTACCAACATCTAAAGTAAGATTATGAAGGAACTATAAAGTAAAATAAAGCAGAAAGATTTAATGACCACAAATCAAAAGCTTTATCTTAATTTTCTTCCTTATTCAAAGGTCCAGGATTCTGCAGTTTCTAAAATTATTGTACATTCCTTGTAATGCAGAAAGGCCAGGTATAATCTCCAGATTCTGAAGGAAGCATTTCATTCACTGAGTACCACTAAAATCATAGAATCTGGAAGGAACCATGACAGGTCATCGAGTACAGTTCCCTGCACTCACGGCAGAATCAAATACCCCTATTAAACCATCCCTGACACAGGGGCGTCGCTGCCCCAGAGAATGACCCAGGGCACGGCCCAGGCCCCACCCGCTGCCCGCAGGTCCTGCCCCTGGCCGGGGGCAGGGCAGGGAGCTGCAGCTGCGGCCACGGGGTTGCCCAGCCTTTGAAGGGGCCAGAAATGGCTGCCGCAGCTGTGGGCAGCTGGGCCCTGGCTCCCTGGCTGGGGACAGGGCCGGGAGTGGCAGCCGCGGCCGCAGGCAGCTGCGCCCTGGATCTCTGACCCAGTCCAGACGGAGACCAGGAGAAGCAGGGCCCCACCAGGACCCAAGGTACTGGCGCTGGCATTCAGGGCACGAGCCCCATGTGCCAGGTGCCAGTGATGCCCCTGCCCTGACAGATACTTGTCTAGCCTGCTCTTAAAGACCTCCAATGTAGGAGATTCCACAACCTGATGAAGCAACTTATTCCAGTGTTTAATCACCGTGACAGTTAGAAATTTTTTCCTAATGTCTAGGCTGAACCTTTCTTGCTGTAATGTAAGCCCATTGTTTCTTGTCCTATTATCTGTGATTAAGGAGAATTATTTTTCTCCTTCTCAGGGGTGTCCTGGGGTGGGGAGGGACCCAGGACACAGGCCCAGCCCCCACCCCCTGCTGGAAGGCCACGCCGTCAGCCAGAAGGCCACGCCCCTGGGTAGGGATAGGGGCAGGGGGAGGCCGCACCGCCGCGGGCAGCTAGGGCCGCGGCCCAGCCCGGCCCGAAGCGGCTGCCGGAGGCCAGGGCTGCATACGCAGCCCCAGATACCCGGCCGGGGACAGGGCCACTGCAGCCGCTGGTGGCCAGGCCCCCGATCCCCAGCAGGGGACAGGGCCGCTGCAGGCGGCTGGCTAGGCTCCGGATCCCCGGCCAGGGATGGGGCTGCCACGGCTGCGGGCGGCCAGCCAGGCCCTGGATCCCCAGCTGGGGAGCCAGGGCCTGACCGCCAGTGGCCGCGGTGGCGCCGTCCCCGGCCAGGATCAGGGGCCTGGCCACCCGCGGCTCCAGCCATGGGCCTGGCCTCCAGCGGCCGCTGCGGCCTAGCTACCCACAGCAGCATGGCCTCCCCCTGGCCCTATCTCTGGCCAGGGGCGGGGCCTGCTGGCTGGCCAGCCAGGCCCCGGATCCCTGGCTGGGGACGGGGCCGCCACGGCCGCGGCCGCCTCGGGATCGGGCCCTGGATCCCTGGCCCAATTGGGCTGGAGATCCGGGACACTGGCATTGGGACTTGGGGCATGTGCCCCGGTGTGCCTAATGCCAGCGACGCCACTGCTCCTTCTTCCTCGTAACATTTTATTTTATTGTGTCCCATGAAAAACAAGTTAAAGTAAACCAAATGAGGAGTCCTGTGGCACTTTTTTGTTTTGCTGAACTAGACTGACTTGGCTACTCCTTTGTAACGTGTCAACATGCAAGTTAAAGTAAGAAGCTCAACTTGCTTATTAAAATTAGCATATTTTGAAAATGGTTAGTTTGTATTTAATGTCTTCTTGTAATAATGTCACAGGTTTGCTCACTGCTATATAAAAGATGGTGAACTAAAGCAAGTTTATAATACACAATTAATAATATAATTCTAAATTGAGAAGCAGCCTTTCTAGATTGAAATAGTCTTGTGTAATAACTGAAGGGGATGTTAATGTAACAAGTACATACAGAGGAAAGTATGGTCTAAATAATGTCAAGAATATTCCTCCCCACTCAAGGTTTGCATTTCAGTGATGGATAAAAAGAGCCACATGTGTAAATGTATGCAATTGAATTATTCTTGATTTATGGTTTTCATTGTAGCGCTTAAAAGGTTCAGCCAAGATCAGGGCTATATTTGTTTAGGCATTGCAGAAGATCTCACTAAGATAGTGCCTGAAACTCTGGCTGCAGTGACTCGAGTGTGAATACCAACCTCAGAGAGCCTGTAAAGGGAGCCAGGGCATGAACTCCAAATTGTTTGTGAGTTCTAATACTCTTTTTAACAACACTAACAGATGGGTGAGCCAGACTGATTCCAGCTAAGTATTTGCCACTGTTCAGCTGAGATGTGGAGACCCTGGCATGAGATGGCATCTGGTTGGGCAGTGTCCAGGCCCTGCCCTTAAAAATTTAAAATCTAAACTTATAAAACAAATGGGACAGAAACAGCTCTGTTACAATTCAGGACAACAGCACCTATAAGCTCCATCTATGGTGCAGCAACAGTATCCACTCTAGGTTCATGGATCTTCAGCTGTCACCTTTCTTCAGCATAGCAGTAGTGCCAAGGGATGGGGGTGGGGGAGCCCCTGGATGCCAGGCCTAAAGGGAGAACATGAGGTCAGGGGCCTACAAGGCATGCAGTGGTGTGGGGCACCTGGGAAGCACAAGTGTGGGCTTGGTCCCTGGTTGCTGGCAGGTTCTGGACACCCTCACTAAGCTACTGCTCTTCGGTGGGTACAGTATTTAAATGCATGATTCCATGCTACCCTTTTACACAGGTCTCCTGTCTCATTCTGTAGGACCCCACACTGGAGTCAAATTCCTGTCCCGCCATAGAGTTCCTGCGTGATGCTGGACAAGTCACAAAACTTTCCCTGGTGACCACTTTCTGTTCCTCATGTTCTGGATTCCGGACTTCAGATGCCTGAGGTCTGACTTGCAGAAGTCCTGGGCACCCACTGCTGTGACTGAGGTGAGTAGGAAGTCTGGACTGAACACAAAAAGTGCTAAGTGTCCTGAAAAATCAAGCCAAGGCTCCTCAAATAAATATGACAATCATAATTAGTTGGCACATTTGACTATTTTGGCTTTAGCTCTCTGCTACAGGGCCCCATCTGTAAAATGGGGATAATAATATAAGCCTTTAAGAGAAAAAGATTAAATGAAATCTTGTTGGCGGAAGAAGAAGGATGTAGTGGATTCCTAATCGCTAGTAGTCTCTAAATTAAAACTAGTGGCTCTCTCTTTTAAAATGATCTGCTCTAGCTCAAACACAAGTTATGGTCTTGATGCAGAAATTACTGAGGTTCTTGTGCTTGTGGTATGCAGGAAGAGCGACTAGATGATTTTGATGATTCCTTCTGACCTTAAAAAAATCTGAAAAATATTTGAATAGCTACCCATTCGGTGCACTGAGTGAGGCAGGGGTCATGTGGAAGAAGATAGTATGTGATCATGTCATTAAAGATTGTATCATAATGCATATGCATAAAGAGGGCTGAATTAGGTTTGCATAGACACCCTTAATTCTGGTACTTCCTAACTTCTGAGTGCTTGACTTTGCCATATTAATGTTGTTATAAGATGTTGTTTTGGCTCTACTATGCTATAAAAAAATGGCAGCTGCTCCTTTGTGCAGCCCAGTGTTTGGTGTAAGACCACTATTCCCAAGTCACTTGCTCTCCCATCCATACATGCTATCTTTGCTTCCTGATCTCATGATGCCAGCATCAGTGAGCTAAAAATGGAGAAGGTATAACCACACACTATCAATGGGAGTTTAATTAAGACCATGAAGATCAAGCCCTGTGCAGGATGTAGAGTTTGCTCCCTCTTCCTTCTGACCCAGGTTAAGTATCTGTTCTGAATCTTCCTTTCTCTTTTGGAATTGGTGGCAAAACTCCCATTGACTTCAGGATGGACTTGAGGTAGGCAATTCTCTTTTTTGTTCCATGTTGCTACTACTTTACTGTGTGCTGAATGAGCCCCAATATTTATGAAATTTTATATAGCATTGTGTGGTAGGTATAAATCTAGCTGAGCATATGACTTTATTTGAGTGCAAGGTTAAAGTGTAAACAAGGATGGCATAGGCTGTGTGCTGGAGACAGTGTTTTTGGGCTAGTTGAAATAAATGGGAGCATCCTGAACAGATAAATGTGAAATGTTGCTAAACTGAGGACCTAAGCAATTTGTTCCTACATAATGTGCAAAACAATTGATCCTTACCTGAGCTGTACAATGTTCAATCCAATTAGAGTCAAGAATGTTAGATGTTAGTAGCTAGGAAATGCAGATGTTAGTAGCTAGGAAAAAGGTGTATAAATGATGGAGTGTGTGATATGATTTGAAATTGTGTTATCGCCGTGTATGTAAAATGGTGAGTCTGGGCCTGGGTGTTGTGGGCATGAAGCTGTTACATGTCTAATAAAGTAGATGGGCTAATGATTTGGAGCTCAACTGAGCTTTTGAACCCCAGAAAACAGCATGAACTGTTCTCCCTGAACTGGACAGGGTGTTCTGGATAAGATGAGCGTAGGGTTACCTTATCTCTGGGTTTTCCTGGATATTGCTTTTTTTTTTTTGAGGTTTCATCTTCTGTCTGGGTGAATTTTTCAAACAAGAGGAAATACCTTGATTTTTCCAGAACATATGCTGCAGCTCAGAAGATCCTTGATTGATCTACTTCCCAGCTGGTCTCTCCCATGCATTGGTAGCTGATTGCTCCATTCCTCTGTAGCCCACCCCAGCCCTGATTTCCAGCCTGAGGAGGGTTCTTGCAGGGAGGTGCTGACTGAAGGCTGGCTGTCCCAGCATTTTGGGCTTGCACCAGCCACTCTGACAGGGAATGACACTGGCCCACACCTCCAGTGAGTGCACCTATTACGGCAGGTACCCCTCCAACTGTACCTCTACTCTCCCCCACAGTGTCCTCATTTTTGGAATCTGAAATATGGTAACTCTTGCTGAGTGCAAAAGGTCTCAGAGGGAATGCTAGCATCTGGTAACTATCTACATGTTAAGCAGTAAGTTGTTAAATAAGTCTTCATCCCTAATGCTTGACGTTTTCCCCCTTAATATCATTATGGTAACACTGCACCACAAAACAAACACAGACAGCAGGGAAATGTCAGTTAAAATGAGCCACCGCATACACTCCATGTGTGCACTTAAGACTGCTGGGTTTGAGTTCTGTGTCCTTGCAGAAGAATTAACAGGTATAGGTTGCAAATAAAAGGAAAGTGGTTAATTTGGAAAAATGATTTCAAATCTTGATCTGGGATCTTCAATCTTTATTTATGCAAAGCTACCATTATATCTATAGGGCTTTTTGGCTGAGGAAGAACTAAACACTGTGGGTTGAGATCCACAGTTTCTTATATTAATGTATGCAGAAAAGTAGGGAAGGGGCAGATGAGGTGAATAAGGACTGATAATAGGTAATTCTTTCATATACAACAAAAATATGTTGTTTAGAATTTAGAGAAGATAGACATTGTGATTCCTTTATTACTAACACTGACTGCTGCTATGGCCCTCCCTCGCAGCTGGAGACAGAAAATGCTGTACAGATTTTAAAAAACAAAGCAAACACCACTACCGCGCGTGCACACGCGCGTGCGCGCGCGCGCACACACACACACACACACACACACAACAGCACCACACCACTTGGAAGGAAGCCAGAACATTGATCCTGGAATTTTAATGAATCTTCTTTGAACAAGAGGAGCAATAGTAAAGTGATGACAAATGTTTGGAGAAGTCATCAGGATTTCATTACAATTTGTTGAATTGACTGAAAGATTATAGGTGGTTCTGGACCTACCCCTAAGAAAATAACGAAGTGTCAGTAAACAAAGTTGAAATTCAGCAGTTCCTAGTACCTAGTGATTACAGTAGTTTTCATGTCAAATACATGTTTAGTCAACAGCCAACTTGGGATGTGAGTGGGGAAAGAAATGTGACAGGTATTACTAGCCTTTTAATGTAATGAGAAAGGCGAGTTACCATGCTCTAAATATCTGGAATAACCAAAGCAGCCACTGGGAGAGATGAAGATGATCCTAGGGAGTAATTAGTGTCTAGCTGAGGAAAAGGACAGGGCCATCCCAAACCATTGTCTCTTTAAGGGCCCTAGACCAGAAGCCACGTAGAGTTGCCAGGGCTTCCTTAAAGACAGCTGTTTTGGGTTCTTAAACCTACTGGTGAAGGATTAAGGGTGTGCTCATGTTAATAGGTAGTGATTTAGAAGAGGCTCCAGGCCCACTCAGAGGGAGGGCCACTGAAAGGAAGCTTCTGAAACCAGCTGCTGGGGCAAATGATTCAAGCGGCCCACAGTTGGAGACAGAACTGTGAGACCGTTGATTTGAGGGGCAAAAGGTAGGCAAGAGAGACTAGAACTTAAAACCATAGTTCCTAAAAGATGGGCTATAAACCCCTGAACTTAAGGGGCTCTTTTGGGAGCCAAATGGTGCTTAATAAAATAAACCCATGAGAGGGAGGAATATGACTTTAAATACTTGTGCTATGAGTAAAATAGTTCTGAGGACTCCAGGGAAAATGAGGTAGGGTGCCTGCTGGGCCACCCTGTGCCACAAGGTGGTGCCCTGAGACAGCACCTGTCTACTGGGGACATAAACCTTCAAATATGTAAAGAACTGTTATTAAGAGAGTGGTGAGCAATCGTTCTCCATGCCACCAACAGTAGGACAGAAAGTAATCTGATCCTCTTGCAATAAAGAAGACTTAGGTTAAGCATTAGAAGAAACTTCCTAACTGTAAGGGTAGTTAAGCACTGGAACAGATTACCTAGGTAGGCTGTAGAATTTCTGTCCTTTCAGGTTTTTTTAAGATTATCCCTGACAAATGTTTGTCTTGATGTACTTAATCCTGCCTCAGTACAGGATGGACTTGGATCTCTTGAGGTCTCTTCCAGGCTTACGTTTCTGTACAGGTAAATAATAGCAGGAATTGGCAGAAAAGGTTTTGAGAATTTGGTGTTAGAATCTTATACGTAATGGAAAAATCCACTGTCAAAATGTGGAAACTATTTAGCAAACAGCTAGAGTGACTGTAGTCAAAATTCATCACAGTTTTAACAGTGGGCCAGGTCAATAGATGCTAGCACTGTTTAAAAGAGTAGGGATGTGAAACTTAGTATAATCAAGAATTTTTAAAAAATATAAACCATCTGGGTAAAGAAGGAGACTTAAAGCATATTTTTAAAAGATCAGGAGCTAAACTGAAGAGATAATTAGGGCAGAGAGGAATTGAATTTTGAATTACTGACAAATTCCAGCTATCAACAAAACACTCGAGGCTAGCATGCGTGGTAGCAGCTTTCTCTCTGGAAAAGTAAGGGCAGCACTTCTCCAGAGACCATGAAACTTCTGATATTCACTACCCCACCAGACAGCAGGATTGTAGAGGCAGGGTTATCACCATGATCTGATCCCAGAACAAAACAAATTTTGAAATTTATCAGAATTTCTGCCAAGACAAAAACTGTGTTTCTGTCAGCTCTAGCCCACATATGTAAGTACCTGGCTCCCTGGAGCTGAGAATTCTGTCCTTGCTCTGACATTTTTCTTGATGAAATAAGTCTTATTTGCTACATGCTCTCCCCATTCTTCCCTCACAAGAATTTGGGTCCTCATTGGGACAGAAGTTGACCAGAGCCCATTCAAAAATTCTCAGTTTAATGACAATCAAAAGTGGACTTCACTTCTAACACTCTTAATTCACAAAACCAATTGAAAATAGGCAGGTTATTAGTTGACAAAGTGGTAAATAAACATGTTGATTTGATTAAGACCAATGTAGTCTGATGCAGTTCTCAAAACAGAGTGGTATGTTGAGGGTTGAAACAACACAGCTGGAGCTGATGGACTAGAACAAGGAAAACCCACAGACCACATATGGTGATTGTGACTTCCTGTCTTTAAAATTTGCTAAATCCAAGTGGAATATAATGTGGAAGAGATCTCAGTAACTACAGGATTTATTTAAAATTCAGTTTTTGATCTCATGAGACTTGTATTTTGAATGTGTATGGTTTGGCTATGCCTAGCCAGTATGAATCATCTTGTACAATTTTTGGTTTTTAAAGAAGATATTTCACACAGATAGAATGTCAATTTGAGTGTGGAAGTGGCAGTCTGCTATTTATGATGGTCTATAAAGCAGCACATACTGATTGATTTAAAGAAACAGAAGCTGGGATAAAATAAAATAAAAATGCTACTTTGGTATAAATTGTTCTGTTTCACCAGTGTGAATCCAGGATAACTTCACTGAAGTTGATTTAGTTGCCTGTGGACAGAGCGGAATTTGACTTCCCTGCTGTTCTCCTTTAGTGGATATAGCCGTATTTGTTGCTGTTTAATGACAGGCGGACAGATTTCTCAGGTTTTTTGAATCTGTATAGACAAACGTTTATGTGCTGATATAGGTCTACCATGAGATCTTAAAGAAATTCTAAGTATCCCAGTTACCATCAAAGAAATGAGATTCATCAGTATTTTATTAGTGTATTTTGTAAGTTCTAAAACTTATTTCATATTCCAGGTTTTTGGCTTAGTATCCTATAATTAATCACTATTTTTATTTAATTATTTAGCCTTACAAGAATATAGAAAGGCACTCTAAGAGCCCGTGATGTAACCAAAAAAATACATTCTGACTGTGGCAACCTCAAGAAATGCACCTTTTCTTTGAACCAATTCTCCACGCCTACTATTACTGTTATTCCTATTATCAATTGCATGTGGCAGTGGCTGTGTGAGATTAGTTTTGCAGCATTGTATGAGGGTCATCGTCAGATATGTACTACATTTAACTAAGGCATGAATTGCAAAGCCATGGGCCCGCTTTCCCATTGCCTATCCTAGTATCTGTCTAGTAATGCTCATCACTGTGCATTTAAATGCCTAACAACAATGATACCCTTGAATTGTTGGTGGTCTTTAATAATTGTTAGTAAGAACATCTTGTTTTATCTGTGGCTGGTTAATTTTGTCTTTTTTGTCACCTCTTTATTTTTCCCATTTTGACCAAATATGTTCTGTCAGTAATTTGACATGTAATGAGGTCATAACTCATGGTAACTCAAGTTGCTAATAAATGGTGACTCAATGACTCTAGAGTTAGGACTCTAGGGTTAATTTTCTTTTTATAAATTCCAGATAATCCTGTTTTTATCCCTTGTGCAAAGTGATATCCCTTGTTGTTCATTCAAAACATCTGTAATTCAATGGGGGGAAGGAGGGGACGGAATGGGGGTGGGAAACTGAAGGAAAAGGATGCATCCTGCTCCAAAACAGAAAATACTGTATTTATCATTTTAAAAAGAACAAAAAAAAATCTGTAAGTTATGTGGGTTTCTCTGACAGTAATTATCCATCTATTCAAGAATGAGTAATTACATTATTCTGTATGCTAAAATGCAGTTACACGGCATGCTTGCAAGTGCACATGAGACATGGTTGAACCATAAAAAATAAAAACTGTGTGCACAAGTGAAGATACTTATTTTGTTGTTGAATTATGGCTGTCGTACATTTTTTATGCCATGCTATATTTTAACATCGCAGAGAGGGAAGGGAAGGAAGTTGATTATGGAAAAGCAACTTTACCATCGGATAATCAGAAAATTTTCACTAGGTTTTTACAACCTGACAAAGTGCATTATTTGTGTGAAACATTGCATGCTAATTAGATTGGATGAGAAGACTGCTCTTCTGATATTAATATACTATTAACACATTCACTACTGCTCGCGTGTGTTTTTATAGCAGAACAGACCATTTTATATTATATTTCTTTGTGGAGCAGTGGCAAGTACAAAAGGAAATTTACCTCATTTTGCCATGGTTCAAATTCAAATCACCCATAAAAAGATGAGAGACAATTATTAGTCAATAAATAGTAGTGCAAGTTATGCTACTTGGGTGCTCAACATGTATCTTGCACCACTCTGGCATTGGTTGAGTAAAGTACTTGCATGGCAAAAGGTAGAAGGGATGTTGACACACAAGCATAAAGCACCCACTTTATATTAAATCCTCCTCTTAGTCACTTACAGATTACAGTGCTTCAGTTTAGTAGTTTGCTGCTATCATAGAATTCTTCGCATTTCTTTAAGCCAAACCAGGTGTGGTGTTGGTTGGGTATTTACTGAACCAATATGGCTATTTTTTCATCCCTGTCAAAGACACTCAAATAGTAACTCACTGAGAACCTAGTGGTTTTTAAAGGCATTTTTATGATAACCTTATTCCAGGTTGATCCTACACTGTACAGGGGAAAAAAATCCCATTCTTTCTATGCTATATCATAATATCTGTCAAATGAACCATTTGAATAATTGAAAAAAGTGCCATATACAGTAGACTAAAATAAGAATTCTCCTGTGAAATAGTTTGAGATTTCAAAATTTCATTTCTCATTGGCAGGAAAATGAGACTTCTCAAAAGAGGGAAAGAAGATAGCTAACACACTGATTTGGCATTCACCTAGGATTTGGAGGACCTGAATCAGGCAGAGATGCCAACCTCTCATGTGACTCGCTGACCCACCATGTTATTGGCTATTCTGTTGTTTGGATCAGAAATTTTATTTTGGATCCCAGAAGCCTTCCTGATGAATGTTTTTGTCAAAACACATAAGTTTCCATGAAAATCTTTGGTTCCAATGAATCTACATTTTTACAGACAATTAGTGCAATGTGTGAATGGGCAAATATATAGATACAGACATAGATGAGTATGGAGGATTTAAAAAAAAATCTGAAGTCTGAGGGGGAGTGAGGTTGTTTGACTAATGCCCTGTGATACTGATTATTTGATGGTTCAGCCTGTTATAAGTAACAAATATGGTAAATTCCTGCTATACGTACATTTAGGTTTTGGATTTTATACCTACCATACTTCAGTTTTTTTGGTGGAACTTCTAGGCCTTCCTCACTAGGTATATAAAGGAATCAGAAGTTTGAAAGACTTTCTGCATTGTTGAAATAGAAAAAAATTATGTTTAGCAGTTTGGGAATTCAAGGTCATGGAGAAGTTTTTTGCATTTAAATTTTAACTTTAAAGGAAACTGGAAAATCTATATAAGGTTTTATTGTGTTTTCCCTACAGCCCTCAATTGTCTTCATCCTTCCTCCCTCTTTTCAAACCACAAATAATGACATTTGCTTTCATAGACAGTCCTTATAGACCTGATGCAGCACAGCTCTTGGAGTTTCCTCACACACAAATCCTGTCACATGAGGACACAGTTAGAAGGAAATTGCAGTAACAAATTAAATCAATCTGGAATTACGTTAATTTGGTGTGAGAAACATTTTCTGAACAATCAGTCTTACTGGCACATGCAGAGTTACTGCAACACTGCTCTTTGTGAAAATTGCCACAGAATGACAGTGTTAACTTGCTGTTTCTTACTTAGCTAACCAGAAACTCTGTCAGACATTATGGCAGCCAATGTATGTCCATTTAAGGAACTGCATCTAATAGAAGACAAAATTTAAAAAACTGTTTTTTCAGTGTCTAACTTCATAGCATGTACAATTGTTTGTTTTACAGATATTAAAGACAAGTGGCCAGATACAATTCATGTCCACACTAGACCAAATTCATAGTTAATGTATCCTCATTGGTTTTAATAACTAGGGCTGAGTTTGACCCAATGTTCCTAGCACTGAGTATCCAATAACTGTTGATTTTTAAGAAAGCGTCTGCAAAAGTCATTTGAATTTAGTAGGGTGTTTTGAAGTTAAGATTACAAGGCAAGGCACAACTTCAAATGGATTCAGTTTCAACCAATCAGGCTGGAAGGGACCTCATGAGATCATCAAGTCCAACCCCCTGGGAATTGAACCCAGGACCTTCTGCATGTTAAGCAGAGGTGCTAGCCACTACACTATTTGCAGGCTTCTCAGAGATGGCTTTTGGGATAGGTGACACAGGTGCCCACCTAGGGCCCCAAGCAGTAAGGGGCCCCTTCAGCTACTCCAAAAGCTGTGTCTGCCTTTCATCCTGCCAGATGTGTGGTGGGCAGCTGGGGCCAGGACTGGTGGTGGGGCAGTACTGGGGCCTCTGGCAGAGTGTCAGGACCACAGGGGGCTGGTTGTGAGAAGCTGGGGCTGGGTTTGGGGACCCAGGCAGGATGCTGAGGCTGCGGGGGGAGCGTGGTAAAGAGGGACCTGGGGCTATGAGGAGGGCTGGGACTGCCTGTGGGGATCCTGTAGGGGCCTCACATTCCCACAATGGGCCTTTGCCTAGGGCCCCTGATAGCTTAAGGCCACCTCTGTCAGTTCTAATGGTGCTGTCTCTGCAGAAGTGCTGTTGTACAGAAAGTTTTTAAGTATTTGCCCATCAGAGAGACTGATGTTTAAGCATCCAGGTTCTCATTAAGAAGACTATGTGGTTTAAAGGATGTTCCTTGTCTTCCTAGGTGGAAAGTTCATGAACAGGTCAATTGTTTACTTTGGTGTGAGACCCTTAAGCAGGGCCGTAACTATGCATTTGGGTGCCTGGGGCAAGCAGCCCCAAAGTCACCCACCACCTGGGTCCCGATCCGGGGGTCCATCCCCCCCCCAGCAGCCAGAGCCAGAAGGGGGTGGGTGTTCCCTTTCCTCACCACAGCTGGAGCCCGGCGGGGCGTCCCTTACCCCTGCAGTCAGAGCCAGGTGGAGGGTGCCTTCCCCAGTCCCCAGAGGAATGTGTCTTTAAGGCACATTCCTCTTCCAGGCTGGGAAGGGTCTGGTGTGGTGCCCTCTTGAATTCATGCCTGGGGCCTTGCCCCATTCATCCTGCTGTAGTTATGGCCCTGCCCTTAAGAGACGCAGGAATAAGGCAGTGGTGGTATTGAATCTTTGGTTTCTGCCAAAGGGAGTTGCCTTTGTTTGAGGAAATATATCATTTGTATGTAAATTATGCTGAGAAAATATCCTTACCTGGTCACTGATTTCCCTTCTGAACGGGAAGCTGAAATTAACCCCCCCCCATCTCTGCTCAGCGAAGCAGCAGCAAGCTGCTAAGTCACTCATCTAAGATTACATCTAAGAATGACCTAAGCCTGTTTTTAAACATACATTATAAGCAAAATTAAAATACGTATTTTTTTTTTTAAATGGCAAGTTCAGGTTTCAGGGATGCTATCTTCCTATGCTGCGTATCTGGTGGAACCCTTGGTTGGTGGCTTCACTCACTCTTTGCACTACATGGATCACTGACAGTTTGAGAACTGTGGGGTTATTTTTTTCCCCAGTATTATTCTTGCAGTTTACATATATAGAAAATCCCAAGTCTATGGGGTGTCAGTACTAAAGTTAAGCTTATTCTGAAAGACCTAGATGCCATCTCTGGTTACAGTGCTAGCATTGTCCTAAGAATGGCAATGTAGCAGTGCACTAGACTTTGTTCCAGTTGAAGATGATTGTATGTGGACGGGGGGGGGGGGGGGGGGGGGGGGAGTGGAGCTAATGGGGATACAGGTCACCCTTGCCCATTGTTTGTTGACTTTGCTTTCAGCTTATTTCAAAGAGAAGTTAATAAAGACTGTTTTTATTTTGAGTGAAGCTTGCTCTCTGTGATCCTTTTCTGATAATATCATTTGTTTTCAGTCTTGCAGTTGTGTTGGGGAGTGAGGTCCCTGCGGACTTCCTTGACTTTGTATTCTACCTGGCGGAAAATGTCTCAGCTCTCTCCCTTGTCATTTGATCTGGGACAACAGAAATCTATTCTTTTTGCAATAGCATTGGAGGCAGAAATGATTATTATAAGGAAGATGAGGTGTTTACTGCACTGTGTCTTTATTTGCCATTACAAAGAAGCACTGGACTCAAGCGCTGTTTATTATGCAGACTGAAAAATGCCTCTTAATTTTCAGACTCTGAATCTGCTGCAAATGGCCGGCTCTAAAACAACGCTGTGTGATGGAGGATATAAAGATACAATTACATTTTACCAAGCCTTGAAATGAAACCTTTGTGCCAACCCAGTTCAGTATTTAGTTTACTCGTAAAAATAAATAAATAAATCCAGTCGTCTATAATTGATTGGGGGTGTAATGAAATATGTTTAATTTGATAGAAAGTCCTTGATAAGACATTACAGTGGTACGATGTTGATGTTTGCTAGCTGGCATTTGATCACCAACATGATAAAATCAGTGCACATTTTAAGTTGACTTGCAATTGACTGTATAGGCAAGGTAAAAAGTGAGCTACTGTGTAACCCTGAGATTCTGTTCTCCACATCCAGCCAGAATATAATATAGCTACACTTGCTTGTAGGCCTGTGGGGTTTAAATAGTGTCTGCAATCTGGTGCCATGCTGATTTACTAATCCTTGATCTTAGTTGAACATGATCACAGTCTCTGCTTCTGTTCATATGGGATAGGCTTACTGTTAATTGACAGGCTTTGGCATCTTACCAGAAGAACTGCAATGTACAGAAGAAGGAGCTAATATTGAAGCAGAGGATGTTTCAGACAAGTTAATCTGAAAAAAAAAATCTATTTTGTAAATGTATATACCAAAAGATTTGGTTGTGGGGGGTTTTTTTGTTTTGTTAAAACTACAGTATATGATTTGCATTTTATCATCTAACTAATAAACAGAATCATCTGAAATGTGTCTGCAGGGTGATTAAGTAAACCATGGCATTTGGAATCTTCCCAGACACTGTGATTTCTATTTATTTAATTATTGTGTGAACTTCTGGGTGTGGGTCTAGTCACAGAGACTTGCATGTGTGACCATATGTTGTGCATACACGGTCACGTATGCACACAAGCACAAGATAGTCACCACTTCTCCATGCCTGGGTTATGAGGGATTGTATCTGTTTAGGTTGATGCTGTGTGCCTTTTTGTCCAGCACGTTTTGACACGTGATAGGCATATTAAAAAGCTGCAGGTTCTTTTCAGAGGAGCACCTGAAGAGTTTAGGCTAGTTTTGATTTTATCCAGATCCACGCTAGTTTATGGGCATGACTTGCTTTCTGGCTTTGTGAATCTCAACTAAATTTAGAATAAATGATATTTAAGGGGGCTTAACCCCCATCACCTGCTATGCTAAGGAAAACCCCCCAGTTAGTCATGTTCTGCATCTGGGGGGTGATAACTCATGAGATGGTGGACAGGCCTGATAAGTAGACTGGACGCAGTCTGTTAAGACAGACTGTAAAGAAGAAAGGTCTTTTTGGCAGGGTGGAGCCATGCTAAGCTTTAACAATCCAGGTACAACCAGGGAAGCACATTGTAAGAGCAATGTATTGAAGTTGTGGGGTAAGGCCAATGAGGAAACCACAAAGAAGTCCATGGGAGGCAGAAGGGTTGTGAGTTCTAAGATTTGTGTGAACTTATATCTAGATATGTTTGTGAAGGGGTTCAAATTTCCATGGGACTTGGCCAGAAGGCAAACCACAGACCACCCAAAGGGGAATTTGGAAAAGAGAGAGAAGCCATTTCAAGTCTGATGCAGAGTCAGCTGTGTGTGCCCCCTAGAGTTGAAGCCACTTACATGCAAAGAGCAAGCTGAAGATCCCTTCAGACAGCATTCTTAGGTACGTACATAAAATAGACCAAATTCTGCTCCCTTCAGACATCAAGCAGCCCAAGTTAAAATCCTAGGGATGGAGTTCTGTGGAGCTGAGGAAGGACGTAATCTTGTATCTGGCATTTCCATCATCTCTATTGCATCCTTAAGGCTGTTGTGGCTGGAAAGTACCAACTTGGAGGTTTGTCTGTTTTGTATTCTCTTCCATTCCACACTGAGCACTGGGCCAATCAGATCAATAACCCTACCACCCAGCAGCAAAGCTTTGCAGGGTGTCAGGACCTATTTTTTGCTCCCTAATTTTTTTGCCTGTGGAAGTGCTCCAGTCACACTACCAGAGGGTGATTTTGGGGGCTGGATTTACACCTTGTGCACCCCAAGGCATGGCATCTTCAGACCTTCCCAGCCACCTACAGCCAACGTTTGTGTTTTCCTAAGGGGGGCAATGGGGAAAAGGAGCTGGATGACCAGCTCTGAGCAGGAGGAATATGTTCTGGTTATCCAGGAGTGGGGCCTCAGAAGAGAGGAGGAAGAGAAGGGGTTGGGCTAAAGTTTTGGGGCCTGTGCAGAGCCCCCGTATTGGTCTGGGCATGGTCCCTGTTTGCCTGTGTGGCAATCTGCCACTGTTTAAGTGCTCTTAGAATGTCAGTCTGTGCTAATTGGAAATCCAGCCCTGGGTGATATGTCCGATTAGGGGAGTGGAGACAGGGGTATTTGCACTAACAAGCACAGGTGCCTTATGTTTGCTGTTTGCAGGCATCTATAGCAGCAATTTTCTAGTGGAAGCCAATTACTACAATGAAATAAACTCATAGCTGTGCACAAAATCACTGACCATGTACTTCAGGTGTTCGTGTGAACATAGGAGTGAGCAAACAAAGGAAAAATCCCACAATCCCTCTATCCCCACCCAACATTCTTAGTTCTGCTTCTAGACTTCTCAGGACTTTCTGTAGTGTGCAGCATCAGAAGCTAAAAGTGGAAATGAAAACACACACTTGCTTAACTTTGTGCACACAGTCAGTCTCAGCAAGGTCAATAGAATTAATTCTCACCCATCAAAATGCACATGCTAGTATTTGCAGGGCTTAGGGCCTCAAAGCGTAAACTCCCTGGAACATAGGCTGTCTCCATTTTTGTCTTGTCCAGCTCCAGATGCAGTGTGTCCGCGTAGCATTAGTAATAGGTTATCTCCCTCTGATCACTCCAAAAAAAAAAAAGACAATATAAGAGATAATTGAAATGATTCTGTTCTTTAAGCAAGACAGCATCTATCTCTACTGCCTTTCATTTCAGAGAACCAGAAGTAATTGCTATACTCAGTGATACCTTTTCAATTGCAAAAGGGACTAACAGGACTTTAAAGAGGCCCTCGTTACAGGCACTCACACTGTGATTAAATATATTAGAAAACACTTAAGGATGTTCAGCCAGTAGGATTCCTCTATTAGCTAAACATTCAGACCACTGTAATTTAGCATACACTGGTCCATGCTGTGAGAACTGTTTTACTGTGTTGTTTTATGGTGTCCTCTAAATGAGGGGTGGCAAATATTCTATAAGGATTTTAGGGCCACAGTGTGACAGCCTTTACCCTGATGTGGAAGTGGGGAGCCTCTCTTCCTGTTGTGCAGCTTTCAAATCTTTCTTTGAGAGGGAGGGAGGTGTGTGTGGGGGTGTAAATATCTGTGATTCACCCATCTCACAAGCAACTAAGAGCTTGCGAAAATCTGTTTATGCCGAGCTGGGAATGAAACCTAGGGGGGAGTTTCTGTGCTGTGTGTCCCTTGGAAGCTTAGAACAATACCCACAGGCCAGTGGGAGGAGGGGACTACAGTGATTTAAAGTCAGCCTTTGTGCCCCTTAGTATGGGCTAGAGTGGCCCTCCTATCAGTCTCTCATACTTGTTTTGTGGGTCAGAGCACCACCTAAAATTTCAGCAGTGATGTGGTCCTGCACCTGAGGCATCACATTCACCTGCCCCCTATGTCAGGGCTTGTGACTGGACCCATTTTGGCAGCAGTTGAGATATGCAAGTTACCTAAAATAATTTTTAAAAAGCAAGGATTCTTGTGGCACTTAAAGACTAACAGATTTATTTATCGCATAAGCTTTCGTGCGAAAATATCCTACTACGGCTTCCCTACACATCCACTACACTGAGTCAAAGGGAGGGTGCCTCCCTTTGACTCAGTGCTACCCAATTGCTGGGGTGGTGTTCAGGGATTGAACTTCCTGATCAGATGAGTGGGCTGTCATAGACCCGATCAGGAACTTCAAACTGATGACAGTGAATTTGTTGCCATCAGTGAAGACAAGCTCTCAGTCTCCCAGAAACAATGTTATGACTACCATTGCAGTTACTAAGATGGGGGCTTCCTCCCCTGGCTGGCTACAGAGCTTTATGAGCCCATTTATATGGCTCTTGCCCTCTCACTGGGCACCAAGGGGCAGGAGTAGGGATGAAACCATGTCCCAAGTACACAGTATAAGAGAGTCACATCTCTATTACTTGCCACACAGTCTTTCAGAACAAATGTCTTCAAATTAGTTGTTTGTGTAACCCAAGAAATATCATGCAGCCCTGTCACCCTTTAGCAGCCAGACGACAGGTAGAATTTTATTACCCTACTACTACTTCCACATTAAGAAAGCTGATTCTCTAACTCAAATGGTACAGGCTCATGTTTTTGTACTTTGTGGTCTTTAGTTCATTTCCTGTACAAAAGCCAAACATGGACCTTGTTATGTTGCGCTATACTAGGGGTCTGCAACCTGTGGCTCCAGAGCCACATGTGGCTCTTTGGCTGCCTCCTTGAGGCTCCAGGTTCTGGGCCCTGCTTGCTGCCAGGGAACTCCATGTGCAATATGCTCCTGGCTCCAGGCCCCCCTCTACCACAGGGGGACCCTGCAGATCACCTGCACCAGGCTCTGGGTTCCCCCATGGCACATAGAGGAGCCTTGCAGGGGACCAGCTCCTAATTCCATACACCCCCTACCAGCAAACCCTGAAGCAAGACTCAGTTCCCAGCTCCCCCTACTAGGAGGCTACAACCATTGCTGCTCTCAAAACACTTGGTTATTGAAGGAATTTTTAAAAACGGCTCTTCTTATCTTCTGGGTTGTCGACCCCTGGGCTGTGCTGTCTGTGTCCACTAGCTGGATCACAATCTGTTCCCAGAGCTAGGAGGAGGAACCCAGAAACCTGATGCTCGGCATCCTATTGCTCTCTTGCCTATCTATGTAGCTCACTGGCAATGTGCATGTCGCCTCCCTGTGTGGGCTGGTAGGTACACATGGAGAATGTGTTTTCTCCCCATTCTGATGATAACTGATGTGAATATAAAAAGTATATGTACTGAAATTTGTGTAAGGTCTCTGGAGTGATTGTTGGAGTGAATGTGAATTACACAATATTATATTTGACTGTTGTGTTAATACGTGTATCAGTCACTTTTTTTTTTTTTTTTAGTGCTGAGATTACTGGATCAGCATCTAGTTTTCTGGGCCTATGTGAAAACCCACTCTTCTATGAGGACTCTACTTCCATGTTTTTAGCTTGCTCGTAAGATGACAAGAGCAAAGATTTCTATGACATCACTGACTCAGCACACCTGTCTCTGGGTCTCATGTAAAATCTTAGGTGTGGAGATCTCTGTGAAAAGGATCGCTGTTTCACCAACTCCTGGTGAAACAATTTGCAAAGGGTCATATAAATACAAACAGGCACATCTGGGAGTGTTCTCTTCTTAGAAATTTGAGTGTGGTGTTAATTAAAATCATAAAGAGCTTTTTGAGTATTTTCCAGCCCTTTTTATCACTTTTTTTCCCTGGTGGCCTAATTGTTCCTGGATGAAGTGTTGGCTACTAAGAACTCAGAATTGCAGTTCTGGTGACTTTATGCCATATTCCACAAAGAAAAAGTGGTTCTTAGACCTCATCCCAAATTTATGATCTAATTATATTCTATTTTCATATCAGTCAGGTTATATCGTTGTGTGGTTTTACCCGAAACCCCATAGTTTCCCTAGTGAGATGAGGAGATGCAACCCTGAATGTTAAAAGGGGTTGGGCTACAGCATAGATAGTGCTAAGCTGTGGGTAAAATGAACAGACTATTTGTAGCCCTTTTAGAAAATGTAAGAGGTTAGGACACCCTCTTCTCTAAGACTGTACACATTCAGTCATTTTTATAAACTCGTGATGCCACTGATGAATTGGCATAGCTTAATTAGATTGTCCTGAATATGAGAAATAACTGCTGGTATAATCTGACAAATTCAGGTGGCCTGAGTCCAAAATATGTGTGAGAGAAGTTACTGAAATTTGTGGGATTAGTGTTTTTTTTGGGAGAAGCACAAAAAATTGTGAGGGGGAAAAATGGATATAATTTAAAAAGCTGGGTACATTTTCTCTAAAAGTTAGAAACTGTTTTAATTAAACAAATTTCATGGAAAATTTAGCAAGCTCTGAAGAGTTATTGTGCCCAGCTGGGAGACAATATTCAGTCGTTACAGCAAGGGTTCCCAACCAGTGAATCACAGGCCAAAAATGGCTCATAGGGTTTTTCAAAGTGGCCTACAACCCCTCTTCCTTTGGCTGCAGAAGGGAGTCACTAATTATGGACCCAGCTAGAGTACAGTGCTATGGGTCTACAAGACCAATGCATGCTTTTTGTTGCAGCTAGGGAGATCAGCACTCCCCCTCTCCCTGGCTGTATCAGAAAATATGGCTAAGTGCTCCACCTGGATCTCAGGGACTCGTGTCCTGACCTCCCATCCCCCTGGCTGCAGAAGGGAGCCACTGGGACCCAGGTGGAGCACATGGGGCTACTGGGTGTGTGCACTTGTTAAAGTATAACTTTATGGGCCCAGGAACCCTCCTAATCTCCAGGCCCTCTCTTGAATTGTCTGGGCCTGTTTCCTGCATGGGCGGGCCCCAGCCCGGATAGGCATTTTTGAGCCCCACCAACTCTTTCCTCAGACTCAATGCACAGCCTCAAATCCACAGCACCTATACCTTGTCCAGTAGTGCCCACATTAAGCCCCTCTTTCCCCATGTCCTCCTCAGCCCCCATCCCCACTCTCTAAGCTCCCTGCCCCCAAGTCCCCACTCCAGCCCTCCTAACCCCCCACATCCCCCATCTTCACCCCCTGCAGCACCCCAACCCAACCCCTTGATCCCACCCAAATCCCCCTGCCAGCTTTCCCAGTCCCCCCAGAGTCAGCCCAACCCCTTCTTTCCCCATGCCTTTTCTCTGCCAGCTGCCCATCTGTCTCCAACCCCGCTCCCAGGCCCCTCTCAATCTCCCCTTTGGCCGCTCGTGCCCATTCAAATCTGCCCCACCCCACGCTGTGCCAGGGTCCCCCAGCAGGAGCTGTCTGAGAGGAGGCCAGGCCCCATGCTTGCTCACCACTAGCAGAGCAGTCCTCGCTGGCCTCCACTGATGCGCGGTGCTGTCCCAGACTCCCAGGGGTGAATGGGGTGGGGCAGAATCGCCCTATATTCCACCCACTGCTCCAGGCTGTGCAGCAGGCTCCTACCTTTAGTACAGCCTGCCCCGCACATGCACAGGTGCAGGGGAGCTGGCCGGCACTTTTCAGAGCGAGGTAGGTGTGTCTCCATTGTCCTTGTAGTGCTGCCTGACCTGCTGAAACACACGGGAATGCAGCGTTCTGCCTCGGTTTTCTACAATAGGAAAGCGCCCCTTGAATTAGCAGTGCTTGGGGCTGGCGCCACGAAACGCACCTTTTCATAGAGTGATCCAGAGCAAAGCCCCATTCACCCCACCATAGTTATGGCTCTGCCCAGAACACTGACCCCTAAAAATAGCAGGCCCTGGAATGGAGTTCTGGTTCATTCCAGCCTCCTTTAACCCCTGGGTGTGTGCAGTTTCCCCAGGGCCATAACTATAGCGGGGCGAGCAGGGCTTTGCTCTGGCCACACTGGAGTGGCTCTACTGAGCTGCTCCATTAAAGGGCATGTTCCACGCTATTCGCTACAGGCATTGACTATTATTTATGGGGCCTGAGGCATGTTCCAGTTGGAATGTGCCCCTTACGGTAGTTTTGGCTCTGAGTTTCTCTCTTGCAGTCAGGGGGATCAGCAAGGAGGAAGGCAGTCTCTTTGCTGAATTCCTTCTGTCTGGTGGCAGTGGGGGAGGGCAGAGGTGGTGCTGCTGGCAGAGTCATGGCCCTTTAGGGTTGTAAAAAAGGACAGCTATGGTCAAAAGGGTTGGGAACCATAGCATTACAGTGTGAAACAAAGGGGAATTTAGCCCTGGTTTCATTGTAAATCTTTTTGGAGTTGCTATCAATTCCTCCATAATATATTTATCAGCCTTGATTTTCAGGAATACTTGTGTAGCTTACTCTGAATACTTTATAAATGTTTTAAAAATAGCCATGTATTTTTATAGTGACTTTTGACTAGTGTTAGTAAACGTTATTTACAATCAAATAGCTTCCTAATAATTAAGGGTGGGGAAAGTTATCAGAAGATGCTTTTTAAAAGTCTTAAGTTACAACTGAGAATATGTGTGTTTAAAGACAACCCTGGGGGGGGAAAAAGTATTGTGGTGAGAATGTAATGTATTTGGAAAGCTCAAAAGGGTGTGCTCTGTGAAGGTATTGATAGGCAGTCTGTCCTTTTTTCAAGTCTTATCTTCAGGGTAGCAGAGCTCAAATGTGGCAAACACTTCTCATGTTCAACATTGATTGCATCTGTGCAATTTTCTCTGAGATTTATGTCCAGTGTAAATGAAAGCAGTGGGCATTCGATCGCATTGTCTCCTAATATTTAACATATTTGTTAGATTAACTGATTGCTTAAATGTTTTTATTCTTATCACCTCCGCAGTGCCAAAACTTCACTGAGCAACAAAAGGGTGCTGGCTGGACTGATAACAAAGTGACTGCTGCCTTGTGAGTGAGAGGCAGGTTCAGGAGAGAGACCTCAGAAGTCTGGCTACCAAGGCCAGTAACAAGTAGAACATGTGCATCCCAGAGGTAATGTTCTTGGCCTTGAGAAGGACAAAGACTATAAAAGGATGGACAGACAACCCTTCCCTTCCATCTCTGCCTCTTTGATACTTCATTTAGGGAGATAATATAGAAATGATGAAGGTATCTGCAGCAGGGAAAACAAAAGGAGTGTTGA
This sequence comes from Podocnemis expansa, assembly GCA_007922195.1. NCBI lineage: Eukaryota > Metazoa > Chordata > Testudines > Podocnemididae > Podocnemis > Podocnemis expansa. Next base: position 2,976,661 of record ML682082.1, on the reverse strand, counting down.
CTGGGAAACTGTGGTGATTGTTGTGCTCTGTGTGAGAAGACAGGCTGAACTTTGTTCATGCTCTAACGGCAAATAATTTGAAACTGAATATTTTAGACCAATGCTACTAGATGATATTCTGTTACACCACTGCAAATCCAGAGTAACTTTACAGAAATCTGTGGAATTACTCTGGATTCTAAACCATAGGTGGGCAAACTAGAAAGAGTAGACCCTTGTGGGAGGAAAAACTGGTCAAGGCTGGCATCCTGGCTTTATAGGGAAAAGAGCAGTGTGATAAGAATACTGGTTAAGCTGGATGGGACATATGATTGACTAAAACAAACAAGAAGTCTTGTGGCACTTTTAAAGACTAACCAATTTATTTATCATGTGAGCTTTCACGGGAAATAATTTCATTTTGGCAGACACTTTGAAGACACTCTGAAATTCTCCATCTTCAAGGCATCTGATGAAGTGGGATCTTCTCCCATGAAAGCCAATGCGATAAATAAATTGGCTAGTCTTTAAAAGTGCCACAGGACTCCTTGTTTGTTTTAGTCAATCATGAGTCTTGTGGCACCTTTAAAGACTAGCCAATTTATTTATCGCATTGCCTTTCGTGGGAGAAGATCCCACTTCATCAGATGCCTTGAAGATGGAGAATTTCAGAGTGTCTTCAAAGTGTCTGCCAAAATGAAATTATCTCCTGTGAAAGCTCACACGATAAATAAATTGCTTAGTCTTTAAAAGTGCCACAAGACTCCTTGCTTATTTTGCTGAAGTAGACTAACCTGGGGCTACCCTTTGGAATGATTGACTAAGGCCCTTAAAGGCTAAGACAAAAACTTGAGCTTGAGAGGCTGGAAGTGGGGAGCCAGTGGACAACTTCAAATGGGGATGATATGGTTGGAATGAAGGGCCAGGAAGATTATTTTATCAGCTCTCTTTAAAATAGCTCTCTTTAAAATACGTTTTCTATGCTATGGGAATGTCTATGCTTACAATTTAGTATGAATTAAGGAGGCCTAATTCGAATTAAATTAGTGCATGTCCACACTAGCTTTCATTAGTTCAAACTAAGAAGTTCCCTTAGTTTGAACTAAGGAAAGCCTAGTTTGATCTTATAAAACCTCCCTTAAGTTCGAACTAAGGGTTAGTTTGAACTCATTAGCAGGAATGCTGCTGCGCTGGGGAAAGACCCGGGGCACGGCTGCAGGCCCTGCCCCCTGGGCCTGGTCCCCACCTCCTGGCCACCATCCAGTGCCCCGGACCCCATCCTGCATCAGGCTCCTGCCCCCATCAGCCTCACCCCAGAACCCTGACCGGGTTCAGGTCCGGGAGAGGTGGGTGCAGCTGCAAACATCCTGGGCTAGATCCCCAGTTGGAAGAGGTGGACACCGCTGTGGGTGTCCCGGCTTCAATCCCTGGCTTGGAGAGGCAGGCACCACCATGGGCACCCAGGCCTCGATCCCCCGCTGGGAGAAGTGGGTGCCACTGCAGGTGTCCCGGCCTCAATCCCCTGCTGTGGACAGGGCTGGGAGACGCGGGCACTGCAATAGGCACCCTGGTCCCGGGTCCCCGGTTGGGGACAGGGACAGGATAGGCAGGGGCTGGCCCAGACACTTGGGGCACTGGAGCCAAGGCTCGGGGCATGTGCTTCGTGTGCCAGGTGCCAGTGACACTCCTGCTTATAAGATCAAACTAAACTAGTGGAGCCACATTAATTTGAACTAAATGCTAGTTTGAATTAAGGTGCTTTGACCTTTCTCTCAGGGTGCATGGCACTCTGGAAGGAAGTGCCTGCCAGCTGATCTGCCTGGGTGATGGGGCCCCTGTCCCCTGGCCAGGAAGGGTGTGGGGACCCCAGCACCCAGCTCTGCAGAGCCAGCTGGGTGAGGGAAGGGATCCCCATGCCCATTTCTGCAGTGCTGGCTGGGCGGAGGGAGAGACCCCTGCACCCGTTTCCAGCTGTGCTGGCTGTGTGTGGGGAAGGGACCCCTGCACCAATCACCAGCCCCACTGTGCAGGGTAGGGGAGGGACCCCCACACCAGCGTGGAGCTGCACTGCCCAGGCGCCTGGCTGGAGCTGCGCTGCCTAGGGAAGACCCCACACCTGGCTCCAGCCCTGCTAGCTGGGTGCGCTTGCCGGGCCTGGGGAACACAGCCCCATGCCCAACTTGAGCCCTGCTGCCAGGCTGGGAAGAAGGACCTCCATGGCCAGCTCCAGGCATGGTTGCCAGGCATGGAGACCACAGCCCCATGCCCAACTTGAGCTGCACGGGATGGGGCAGGGGAGGGACACCCGTACCCCAGCAATGGGGCTGGAGCCCAGTGCAGGGTTGTGTCCTGGAGCCAGCCACAGCTGTCCCTCCCTCCTCCCCCCCCCACCCCACAGCAGGGCTCAAGTTGGGTACAGGGCTGTGTTCCCCACACCCAGCAGTCTTGCCTGGAGCCGGCCGTGGGGGTCCCTCCCCTCCAACTCCAGCAGCAGGGCTGGAGCTGGATGGGGAATGCCTTCTTCCCCACCTGGCTAAGTGGGGCTAGAGCCAGGTGAGGGATACTTTCTCTGCCACCTGGCTCTGGGTAATGGCATGGACCTACTTTGGTGCCATGTTGCCACACTTCCCATGGTGCCCATCTTCTGATTTGAACTAGCAAGTCCTATCCATGGACATGCTAGTTTGAATTGGTTTTCCTAGTCGGGCCATGTTAGTTCAAATTAATTTAATTCAAACTAATCATTATTAGTTCGCTTTAATTTGTTCAAATTAAAGTGATTTGAACTAACCTTCTAAGTGTAGGTGTAGCCTTTGATATTAAATATTCCGATCACTAGTAAATGATCGTTTAGTATTTCCATAAAGTTTGTAATAGCATCTTCATACCTCTGATATTCTGCCTTGATTTGAGTGCTTTTCCTGTCCATTCAAGATGTGTGATATTCTCTAACAAAGAGGGTGAGTCTTGGTGAGATAGTATTGAGCCTTCTTAATTCCATGGGTCAACATTCTATCTGCATTTCAAATCCTATAGAATATATTTATAATGTGTACATAATCTGGCCACTTTCAGTGTATGTAAAGAATGTAGAAATTGATGCAGGCATGCTGCAGTAATTGAAACATGCTTCAGTCTTTCTGTCAACCTTGAAAGTAACTGTTCCCTTAATATGACATATTGGGCTATTATGTTGTTTCCCATAATTTTTGGATGAGAAAGTTCATCAAACTTTATTTTTAAATTCTGTAAATGTTAACAAATGCTTAAATTTTTGTAATGGTTGAATCAGTCTTTTAAAAAAACACCTCTGATGGGGAAATCACAGTTTGAGAACCATTGTGCTAGCAAACTGGAATTGAGAGTTTAAGGTACTATTTTTTAAATTTCTTACAACCTTCAAAAAGGAAGAAGTTAAGAAATAGCATTAATGGCACTCTTTGAGGTTAATTACTTATTTTCTGAAGAGAAGCAGCACTGCATTTTGTACTCGAGTATCCATGCCTTTATTCATATAAGTAATCCCATTGACTTCAAGATAATAAAGATTGTTCCCTTTAATTGAACCCTCCATGTGAGTAAGCTCCAATCATATGATTAAAAGTTAGCAGGAATGGGTTATTGTTAGATCATATTCAGAAATCTTTACTGAGGGAAACTTCCTTTGACTTTAGTGTGAATTGGCCTCAGCAAAAATTCAGGAAAGATTTGAGAGAAAAGGAATGAAATTTTAAAAATGCAAAAATCTCTTCTTGGGGAGAAAGCAGATGTGAAGTCAAGTGTTGCATGTATATTAAAATGTGTCCTTGGGCAGTTTTAATTTGGCATGTTCCTCCCTGTGAAATATGCTGCTATAGAAACTGCTGGCTTATTCTCATTCATCAGATGATCTAGGACAGGGGTCTCAAACACGCGGCCCGCAGCCCACGTGCGGCCCCTAAAGTTATTTCCTGCAGCCTGCAATGACATTATTGCTACCAATATTTGCAATATCATTGTATTAAAAGGTTTCAGTGGTGTGGCCCTTGGGCTAACACACTAGTCCTCATGTGGCCCTTGTAGTGATTTGAGTTTGAGACCCCTGATCTAGGGCCTGCTCCCCAATGCCTTGCACAGTTAGAAATGATGATGCAAGTGCAAAATCAAATTGCTGATGCAGAGCCCCCACAATCATATATAGGCATAGTCCCATTTTTTGATGCTGCTACATCAGTTACATTCCAGATGAATGTTCACAAGTCCTCATCTTTGTCAGGAAAAATATAAGCACAAAAATGGATTATATTTACTCATAGACATTAAAATAGTCTTAATTTTACTTCCTGTATTTCTTCTCATCTGTCATTGGCTTTCTACTCTCCTTAGACCACTGAGCATTATGCTGGAAGAAATTTTTTAGTCTTTAGGGTGCCACGAAACTCTTGTTGTTTTTGCTGTACACAGACTAACACAGCTACCCCTCTGGAAATTGTCTCCTTAGGCCTTATCCCTCCCTGTTGCCCCTGTTGCTTTCTGTTAGTATTGCTGCCAGTTGTTTCTCTTCTTTGTCTGCCTTGATGATGTACTATTGTGCTGAGACAAGAGGCTTCACAGAAAGTCTGTATTGGGCAGAGAAACCTTGTACCTGCACTCCATGCTGCATTTATTCTTGATGATTATCCTGAGGTGTTGAATCCAGCTAGGGCACTGAAGGTTGGTGTGACACATCAGTGGTCAGAGAGGGAGATCCAAAGCCCTTCTGCCACCTTGATTCTGGGTAACATGCCACTACATACAGGAAGTATTCCTCATCACTGGTAACAGCAGAACCACTTCATTTCATTTCTGTTCAATGAGATTTTTTTTGGCAAGGCAAACTGTGTTGCCACATTCCAAAGTGGTGGCTGTGTTAGTCTGGTTCAGCAAAACAAACAAGGAGTCCTTTGGCACTTTTAAAGACTAACATGTTCATTTATCACATGGGCTTTCGTGGGAGAAAATCCCACTTTATCAGATGGTAGAATATGGAGAAGTACAGATGAATGGGAGGAAAATAAGTGCTGGGAAGTGTAAGTCATAGAATCAGGTCAGACTGTTACAGCAAATCAATGCAATTGTTTTCTCCCACAAAAGCTCATGCGATAAATGATTTTGTTAGTCTTTAAAAGTGCCACCAGACAGACTCCTTGTGTGTGTTAAGTTTCAAAGGGGCAGCTGTGTTAGTCTAGTTCAGTGTGTGCTGCCACAGTACAAGAAAGCCTATGTCTGCACTTACACTTAAAGTCACACTAATGATGATTACTTTGATTTAAAGTATTGCATGGCTACACTAACTTTCCTTAGTTCAAAATAAGGACCTCCATCAATTGAAAATAAGGAAAGGTCATTTTGAAATGATAAAACTTCCCTTAAATTCAAAATGACAGTTAAATTGAACTTATTAGCTCTATTTAACCCAGCTGTGTTAATTCGAACTAACCATTAGTTTGAATTAACACTTTTTGTCCTTCTTCCTCCCAGGGTGCCTTCCTCTTTCTATATATTGGGTTGGGGGCATGGACCTTCTGGAGGGCCATGTTGCCACACTTCCCATGGTGCCCCTCTCCTAAATTGAATTAGCAAGTCCTGTCCATGGACATGCTAGTTTGATTTGGGGTTCTAGTGGAGCCTTGTTAATTTGATTTAACTTAATTCAATTTAATGATTATTAGTTGAGTTTAATTAGTTCAATTTAGGCTCATTCAATTTAACAATCTAAGTGTAGACATAGCCAAAGAGACTGACCCTTCAAGTAGCTGTCTTGAGTTCAGTATGCCACATCCTTGAGAGGTTTAAACACTGTGTTTGGGGCTTGATCCCTTATGTCCATTTATAGTTTTGTCCATTCCTGATCCACTAGCAGGTTGATGAGAAGTGCAACGCCATATCTTTCTGGCTCTTTCTTATTTTTTCCAGTCAGGGTCAGCCACAGCTTTTCCTTATTGCTTTTCAATGGTCTTTTGTGATTTCTTCAGACTACCAGGAATGTCTTTCTTGCATTTCCTGGTATTTGACAGTAGACTAGATAGAAAGTGTCCCTGTTGATTTTTTTATCTGCTAGACTGATGGTGCAGCCTCTGTGGTCTGGGTTGGAGACAGTGCTTTGCTTCCTTATTCCCAGTTCTAGTCTGTACTCTCTTACTCCGCATATGGCAAGAGTCTTCCTTTAGTTTTGCACACTTTGCTATGTTGAGGTAGTCTGCTAGCTAGGTCATAGTTTTGTTCAGTCATCAGTAGCAGTCATGGGGTGTCTACACTGGAGGCTCTGTTGACTTTAAGTGGACTTAAACTTGACTTTGTTAGGGCGACTTAGAGTGTGTATATTGGAAATTCCTGTTGACTGCCTGCATCCACACTGGCAGGTGCTAGTTTGACAGAAGAGTGGTGTGTTGGGAGTAGCTTTCCCACATTGCACTGGAGAGGTGCCCCCCCCAGCCACTCCTTTAAAACAGGAAGTGAGCACAGCACCCTGCCCATGTCCCTGGCAAGATGGAGCCTGAGGAGGTCATGGACCTTAACGTTTCTGAGCAATTTCACAGGCAGGTGCTCGACATATGCTGTCTATTGGCCAGCCTTCTCTTGCTCTGGAGCAGGCTTCACAGGGGCAACCAGCATTGCAGGAGCAGGCTGCAGCAGGCTGACCACCTTGCTGAACCTGCGAGCTGGCATGCCCAGGGTGTACTCATCTGGGCATGTGAAACCAGCAGCAACAGGTGGGACCGGATAGTCCCCACCATCTGGGACAACAACCAGTGGCTGCAGAGCTTCCAAATGAGGAAGGGCACCTTCCTTGAGCTGGTCAGTGATCTCACGCCAGTTCTGCAGCACACAGGCACCCAACTCTAACCTGCAATGCCTGTGGGACAAGTGAGTGGCTGTTGCCCTCTGGAAGCTGGCAACCCTGGACTCCTACCACTCTGTAGCCCACCAGTTCGGGATCAGCAAGTCCACTGGGGGGGGCTGTCCTGATGCAGGTCTGCAGGGCCATCAGTAGGGTCCTGCTAGGTTGCCTTGTGACTTTGGGTAACCTGAAGGAGATCCTGGACTGCTTCATCGGACTCAGGGTGCCCAACTGCAGGGCCACTGTGGGTGGCACCCACATCCCCATCTGACCATGTGACCATTGGGCCAAGGCCTACATGAAGAGGAAAGGGTACTCCTCTGTGGTCCTGCAAGCCCTTGTCAACTACTAAGGGCTCTTCACCAACATTTGTGTGGGCTGGCCAGGGAAGGCACACAACACCAGCACCCTCAGGAACCATGGCCTATGTTGGCACATGCAGGCAGGTACTTTCTTCCCTGAGCACAACATTGCCATTGGGGACATACAAATGACTGTCATTATCGTGCGGGATGCTGCCTAACCCTTGCTGCCTTGGCTCATAAAGCCCTACATGGGAAACATGGATGCCAACAGGGACCTCTTCAACCAGAGGCTCAACAGGTGCTACACAGTCATTGAGCATGCCTTTGGCCCTTTGAAAGTACGCTGGAGGGCCATCATGACCCCCCTGCAGCTCAGCGAGAAGAACATCACCGAGATCGTGAGTGTGTGCTATGTCCTCCCCAAACTGAACAAGCTGTGGGGGGAAAGGTTCCCACGCATCTGGGAAGCCGAGGCCGAATGGCTTGCTGCAGAGTTCCAGCAGCCCAACGATGCTGTGCCACAGACTCAGCGGCCCATGCAGTGAGTGATGCTGCTCTGGCACACACTGAAGGCCCATTTCCTCAGCAGGCAGCACTGAGGGGTGAGTCTGCCACCCCAACCAGGAGTGCACTGCCTCATCCCCCCAGATGGACAGGAGATTGAAGATCCCTTTGTGGCTCCATGCTAGGATCCACTTTCATCACTGGCTCTGTGCCTCCATGTTGCCAGATGGCAGGCCTGGCCAGCTCTGGGGAGCAGGGTTGACAGGGTTTTGTCCTGCTATGTGGTTGGACAGGGCAGGCTCTTCCTGGTGGCCAGGACCTGTGGGAGGGGACCTGTAGGCCAATTAAGATGATTTAGGGCTTTTCCCTTTCTACACTGGCTTAAGTCAAGTTAGTAAAGTTGACTTAAGTTGACCTTAAGAGGTGGTGTTATTAAGTCAACTTAAGGAAGTGCTTAAGTGGGGTTAATGAAAGTCTAGTGGGGCCGTGGGAGTCTGTAGGTCAATTTAATGTTCCTTAAGTTGACCTAAGGCTCCAGTGTAGACATAGCCAAGATGGTTGCCGGGTTTAATTTGCTCTTACCAGGAACTTGTATTTTGATGGTTTAAGTGCTGGGCTAACATCTTGATCACTCTTTGATTTTGAATATATTGATTGTTCCACTGATCAGGAAGTTAGAATTGTTTGGCAGGGTAAGCAATGGGAACCCGAAGTGGATTGTGTTTTAATGTTCTTTATTTCTTGATCCGCTAGCGTTGATGGTAGAAGAAGCAATTTGCTGTTTTGGTTAAAGTGCCCCTGAAGTTAAATGATATCTGTATGTTGATTAACAGGTGGGCTTGGCCTAGTTCATGTGCACAGGAACTCCTTCAACAGCACATGGAGGACTTCTTTGCCAAAGTGTAGATGGAACGTTTTAACTGCAAACTTATCCCAAGTTAGTGTAATCTGTTAAAGTTGGATTCTAGGGTTCTTTCACTTAGAATACTGTTAAATCACTTTATTATGAATTTTCTTTATGGCAAAGGATTTTTTTTGTAATGTTTTTAGAACCAGCCAGAAATTGCCTGATGCATTTATTGTGAAGTATGTAATCTACAGTGTGTTCAATTTCTACAGTAAGATTTTACATGTTGTGGTTTGGAGCTTTTTTCTGAAATACAATGATTTCTCCCCTTTCCCAGGTTCACCTGTAGGGTCCCTATGTTGCACTAAGTTTCTCGAATGTGGCTGTTTCTTCAGAGATCATAGAATCACAGAAGATTAGCGATGGAAGGGACCTCAGGAGGTCGTCTAGTCCAATGCCCTGCTTATAGAGGGGGCCTAATACTCTGCCAGCTGAGCTAGCCAGGCATAAATGATAGAATGAACAGCACACTATGGCTATGTCTACACTAGAGGGCTCAAGGTAAGTCGACTTAATAACATCAACTTAAAGTCAACTTTATTTAGTCAACTTAGTGAGGCCCCATTTGTTTAAATCAACTTTATAAAGTAGACTTAAGCCAGGCGACCCATTTAACATCGACTTAATAAAGTCAACGTTAAATGGGTCACCTGGCTTAAGTTGATGTTATAAAGTTGACTTAAATGGCTCTAATGCACTAAGCTGACTTTATTAAGTCGACTTTAATGGGCACATTGTGTTAAGTTGACTTAATAAAGTCAACTTAACCCTTAAAGTCGACTTTAAGGGCAGGCGTTATTAAGTCGACTTAAGCAAGTGCTTAAGTCAACTTAATGAACTCCAAATGTGGCTAAGGTGTTGTTTAAGTCAACTTAAGCCCCCAGCATAGACATAGCCTGTGGTATTTTTCTCTCTAAGGAGTTTAGAGGGAACCTTGCTCTTGGGGATTGTTGCAGAAGGACTAGTAGGACATGGATATAATTACTGAATAGGGTCTGGCTGAAGTTACACTCCTGTAACTTTGAGCACCTCTCTTGCATGCAGACCTAAGTGGGGTGGGAGTGTTTTAAGCAAAGAATTTGCTAAAATGGTACGTGGATTTAATGGTTTCCTAGCAATTCAGTTTTGTAATACTGTAATGTAAGGTTCAGTCCAAGATGCCAGTTTGAGCCAAAATAATTTTTAAAAAGAACTTTTGAAACAACAGGTAAATAGATCCCCCTGTTCTGTGTGTTACATATTTAAAGAGCATCTTTAGGGTAAAGATGTATTCTGTAGTTCTTTCTTCAGGGAGAAAACAAGTTTATCTTTCATGGATTATGTTGTGGTTGGTCAGATAGTTAAGCCTTTTATAAAGGACACTACAGAATACTTTGCTGGTGTTACTGCTAACACACATCTGTTTTAGGATTGAGGTATGTGCACTTTTATAGATTGGGGTACTTAGTCCATCTGGACACATCTCAGTGGTTGGAATGTTAGGTTAAATACTTCTTAAGATGGCTTCTGCATTCAGCGCTGTTCAGGATTATGTTTTCTACATTGCCTAGGGCATGTGATTTCAGAAGCTTGAGTTTCTGAGTCCTTTCCTTCAGCTGTAGCATTGTTATAGGGCTCTTCATCAGTGTCTGATGTCTTGAAATATAGTGTGTCTCTAGTGATGTTATGTTATGTCAGATTTCCAGATTGGATTCCTTTATATAAGTCTTTAAAAGAAAAACCAAACACACAACCACCAACACAATTTCCCATATTTTTCCTTTCTATATTTCTGGGCTTTGTTTTTCTGTTTGGTTTAAGTTATTATCAGGTTTGCCCGACTGAGATGGTTTCCATTGCATCTTCAGCTTGTGTTAACCTTTCCTTCCTGTGATCTGGCTCTTTCTGCTGGAGCACAGAATCATGGCAAATTGTGCATCATTTAGTGTCCTGAGTTTCCATGTTCTAAGAGGGAGTTCCCTCCCTCCATCATTCCCTCTCTTTGTTTTGTTAGTGTATGGCAGATCATATCAAACCATTTTTCTTTTTTTGGAATTCAAAGAGAAACATGTCTTGTTTTTTCTGACAGTGTAGTTAGGTGTTGCTTTGTTGCTCTGTTAAGGAATGTGTAGATGTCTTCTGTGGTGGTGTTAATGTAAATCGGTCTTTTCCCTTAATCTGTGTTCAGAAACACCATAAAGTTCTCAAGTGGTAGGGGATTTTTTTGTCTATTTTTTTTTTTGGTGGGGGTGATCACCCTCATTTTTCGCTTAAGAGTCTTGTCTCCAGATGTTTTTCCTGAGTTGTCTCTTATGTCCACATGTACATCATTGTTTCGAAATAAGTTATTTCAAAATGAGTTATTTTGAAATAAAGTCCTTATTTTGAAATACGTTAATTTGAATTAAGAAATTGTTAATTCGAATTAAGGGAAAAGCTCAAAGTGAAATAGCATGTCCTAACACAAGACTTGCTATTTCACTTTAGGAGAGGGGCACCATGGGAGGTATGCCAACATGGCCCCCTCACTGGGCCATGCCCCTACCCAATATAGGCCTAAAAGAAGACACCCTGGGAAGCAGAAGGGCAAAAGTGTTATTTTGAAATAATGGTTATTTTGAAATAACACATCCGAATGGCGTTATTTTGAAATAACCATTTCGAAGTAACAGCTGTTTCAATTTAAAGAAGGTTTAAGCTATTTCAAAATGACGGCTCTTATTTTGAAATGACAGAGCCCGTCATTTCGAAATAAGAATATGTCATGTGGACCTAATCTCTTTTATTTCAAAATAACCAGTGTTATTTCGAAATAAAAGAGACACGTGGACATACCCTACAAGTTTTTGTTTGCTGTTATGTGATGTGACTTGTTTTGGTACAGGACTAGTTAGCCGTACTCCAATAAATGTGATTTGACTATTAGTGCATATGTGTCATTTCAGTCTAATCTGTAATGAACTAGTTGTCATGCAGTTGTCCTTTGCTGAGTTAAAAGAGAAGTTGTACCCTTATTATGCCAGCAGAGAATTTGGCCTACAGTATGTTGAGTCTGGGTAAAATTGCTCTCATTACTGCTTAAATACTTCTCTGAGCAGCTTACCTCTGGGAAAGGAGATAAGGGGCATGAAATGGGAGGACATTGTAAATTCTCTGTATATATTTTGCTTTGTTGCTTGGGAAATGCAGTTGCTATAATTAAAAAATAATTGAGATGAGAGAAATTGGAAGTATAGAGGTAGACTGTGCCTGATTTTATGTAGGTACCCAAGCAAAGGATATGTCTTAAAGAGCTTTTCTGTCTCCCACATACTGCCGCATGGGAAGTGGACATAAGTCCATTAGAGATCATGGATATTGCTCCCTAATAGTGCCACTGCCAGCACTAACCACCCAAAAAGTGGCAGGGGGGAGCAGGGTAAGCGTGGGACCAAGATTCTAAGCCTTCTCTGCACCAGCCATTGGAGATCTCTGGATGAAGAGTGAATGCCAGGGGTTAAAGTAACCTGGAGCATCCCAACACAGATTTCCAGGGATCACAAATCTGACAGGATAGAGTTCTGGGACCCAGATTCCAGGATCTAGAAAAATCAGGCCCACACATGCATGAAGGGGTCCTGGACAATACAGGAAGGGGGCCCAGAGATTAGGGAGGTTCCAGAGCCCCTCAAATTGTGCTTTAAACACATGCGAAATCTGTAGCTATTCAAAAGAGGTGGTGGTGCCTTTGCAGTTCCTACTCCCCAGGAGTCTGCCATAGTTCATCCTAGAGCTCACATGGAATCACAGTCCGTCTGCGTTCTCTGATTGGGAAAGCCAAAATCATCCCCCCTGTTTGTTTGTTGCTTTCACTAATTTAAAGAAGTGAGTCAGGTGAAATATTCTTCATGAAAACTTCCAAAGGGATAGTTGTGTTATTCTAGTTCAGCAAAACAAACAAGGAGTCCTGTGGCACTTTTAAAGACTAACAAATATATTTATCGGATGAGCTTTCATGGTAGAAAATCCCACTTTGTCAGATGCTTTAAAGATCTTCAAAGCATCTGATGAAGTGGGATTTTCTCCCATAAAAGCTCATGTGATAAATATATTTGTTAGTCTTTAAAAGTGCCACAGGACTCCTTGGCAATGCCTACATCTACTTTTTTAGTTCGGACTTGCTAGTCCAAAGTAAAAAAGTCCAAGGTTAGCCCAAACTAACCTCAGCCTAGTTTGGACTAACTGCAGCTTTTCAGTTCGAACTAGCCATGAGTCCTAGTTTGAACTAACATTTTAGTTCAAACTGAAATGTGCAGCTAGTTCAAACCAATGGCTTAGTTTGAACCTCTTTACCCCAAACTAGCCATTATTTTGGGGCTTGCCCATGCTTAGTTTGAACTAACCAGGGATACTAACTAGTTCAGATTAAGCTTTGGCTAGTCCAAACTAAGAAATTTCTTAGTTTGGACTGGGCAAAGCTTAGTGTGGTCAAAGGCTAAATTAGTCTGGACTAAGCTTGTGTAGACTAGCCCTTGTTTGTTTTTCATGAGAACTGTTGTAGAAAGTATAGCTCCAGTCTACTGAATGGAATTATATGAGATGTAATTGATGTCTCCTGTTAAAGCTTTTCTTGTATCCACCAGTCCAAGTCAGTAAAGCACACAGATGCTGAGTAAATACTGATTAATGCTGTAGGTTAGCAGAATGGATCAAAAAATAAATGATCATTGCAGGAAGGGAGCTGAAAAAAGGAAGTTAGAAGTCCATAATGAAGGGAGTCATGACTTGGCTTTTAAGTGAGGGTAATGCATACTCTCAGGAGGAGATACCTCATGAGATTTCTGGGTATTATATGTTTGAATTGTTTGACAGGCTGCTCCCCAAATCTGGTCTGGTGTGCTGCTGTGACCTCTCCCCCCAATTCCTACTCCTGAGCCCCAATTCACCCCACTTTGCCAAGTGACCACTCACTCCTGAGTCAGTCCACTTCAGCCTCTTGCATGCAACTGGTCCCAAGCAGTGGGTGTATGCCCTCTGGCTACTCAAGAGATGGTCCCCAAGTAAGCACCCCCAGCCTCAATTACCTAACCAGGAGCCACTGTTTTCCAGGGATTGGGAACCACTCCCACTCACCATACACTCAACTCTGCCCATTTAACAAAGAAATGGATTGTGCCCAGCCTACTTCTCTCACAACCTCTAAAGACTACACAGCTTTAGATAAAATAACTACTAGTTTATTGATCAGATTATAATTCTCAGTGAAAATATGGCCAATCTTGGCATAATCACAATGTAAATGAGTCAGGAGTGATCACAAGGAAATAGAAGGTAAAACACTGCACTAATCTAATACGTCTACCTAAACTGACCTCATAGTCCAAGTTTATGCTCAAGGTGTTTGGCTGTCAGATGTTTGTCCAGCAAGTCTCTGCCTGAGACCAGGCAGGGCCCAGATCTTGCTGGAAGTTGTTTCAAAATGGAGATTCTCCTTCGAGAGCTGCTCACATCATTCAGTTACAGGTGTCTACGTACCACAGAACACAGTAGCTCGGAAAGTCTTTAGCACTACCCTGTCAGGTCAGGGCACACGGCCAACGCCCCCTCCTTGCTGTGACCATGGCTATATAGGTGACTGTGACCCTGACCCTCCCAGTTCCTTTTTCCGCCATCAGCGTTGGTTCGGATCAGTGTAAACTTGCAAAACGCAAGTGACTATCTTTTGCACGAAATTCAAGATGCCTGTTTTCAAACCATGCGTGGAATGCTGCAAGGCTTTTCTGATGGATGACCCACACGAGAAATGCCTCTCCTGCTTGGGTGAGTCCCACCTTGTGGCAGAATGCTCCATTTGCCGGTCCTTCAAGCGGAGGACCCGCTTAGAAAGGGACTGCCGCCTTCTCTTGATCGTGGGGAGTGGAGCAACCACCCCTGAAACCAGCCGGGCCATGAGCGCTCTGCCAGATCCCCAGTCGGCTCGGGCGCAGGAACCCTGCCACCGATCATCGGCACCAGGCTCGAAACCTCGACCTGCTACAGTACTGCTCCAGCACCAAGCTCATCGGTCACTGGGTAGCCCCTCAGCTGCACTCAGACAGGTACCAGAACAAGCACCCCCAACAGCCCAACAAGGGCACCATAACCCAGCTCTGGTACAGAAGAGGAAGAAGAAGACCAAGGTGGCACTGTCTCCACTGGTACTGCAGGACATGGTACTGCCCCTCATGGTAGCGACATCAAGCCTGGTACCGACATCAAACCCGGTACCACCAGATCCGGTACCATCAGATCCAGTACTGATAAGCCCGGTACCGCCATCTGACCCAGCACCAACACCAGTACTGGCATCCAGCTCCGTGCTAACCTCTGGCCCAGCACCGATCTGTGACCAGGTGCTAGCGGCCAGCCCAACTCTGGGACCCAGCACAGCACCGCCCAGCCCTCCACCTGTACCACAATTGGGTACAGAGGGACAGGGAACCTCACTCCATCGCTCCTCTGAAGAGCCCTTGGTTCTGGGCTCATGGACATCAGGTGGAGTGTCTTCCAGATCGTCCTCCGAGGACCGCCCGTCCCCTTGCTATACTAAAAAGGGCACCCAGGAGAGCACCCCCTAATAAAAAGAAAAGACTAGCAGGATCTTATTCAGGGGGACAAGGCAATATGCCACATTTATTGTAAATAAGAATAGCAAAAGGCAGTCACGCACACACACACACAAACACAAAGTTCTGCAACCTGTTATGATATAATTACCAGTCCTTTCATGTGTTGCTTGAGCCAACCTAGTGGCCAGCTAGGCTGGGCACAAGGAGGGAGCCAGGCCTCTGTCGGTCATGATCCGATGCTCCAAGATGACAGTTGCAGAATGAGACCCCAAAGTTTTCATGCTCTCACCCATCTTTTATACTTGCAGGCCTTCATGTAAGTCTATGGGATTTGCTGTGTCATGTAGCCTCAGGGTTCCTGGGAGATCATTGGTCACCAGTCACTTGCAGACTTGATTGTATTTTGTTCTTTTCTTTTTGGGGTGGCTCCTTCTGTTTGCTTTAATGAGATGTCTCCATTGTTCAACCAGTTAAATGGTACTTGTGCTTCATCAGGACAGCTGGCAGTTGAGACTGGCCTTTTCACACACACATCCTTCATTCACACACCTTGTTCACACATTTAAAAGAACATATACAGCATATGCCTAAACTAGATTTCATCAAGTATCCAAAATGAAGTACATTGTTTAAGCAAAAAGTCCAAACTGACAATATGGAGTCTTGCTGGACACTGGTCACAATGTCCATTACACAGGGTTACAGTTATCTGTCTGTGCTCCACACCCTTCTCAGGAGGAGCGTCCAAGAAAGAGACTGTGCAAGAGCTCCCATCCCCGAGCTAAGTGAGGTCAACAAGACCACGAGTTCATGCAGAGGTGTCCGTGCTCCCCACTGCACCTACGCCTCTAGCCAAATTGTCCCATAATGAGTGGACCCTCAACTGGCTGAGCACAACAACTGATGACGCCTCATCCCGCTACACCTGATCACCTCCACCAGAGTCCTTGGACGTCTCCAACAATGAACCTGATCCTGATTCTATGCAATGTAGTAGATCCTGGGCCCAATCCTCCTCATCACCAGATAAGCATCTAATCGACATGTCCGCTAACCACGAGGGGGATTCCCGCGTTGAGCAGGACCTTCTCTGCCATATGGTGGTGAAACTTAAATTGAAATTAGGAGTAATCCAAGAGGAGGATGACTCCCTCTTCAATGCTTGCCATAGAACCCCTCCAGCAAGGGTGGCAATCCCGTTAAACTCGGGATTATATCGCATCGTCCAAGAACGCTGGCAAATACCATCCTTGATCCTGCTAGTGTCCAAAATTGTGGATAAGAAATACTGTGTCTCTCCTGATGGGTTCTCTTTCCTATTTCATCACCCCACTGCAGGGTCTTTGGTGGTTGATGCCGTAAACCAAAGGAAGAGACAGGGCCAGTCAAGGTCCACCCCCAAAAACAAAGAGGCGAAGAAGCTTTACCTCCTGGGGTGGAAGGTATACTCCTCTGCGGCCCTCTAGCTGCGTATCTCCAACCATTCAGCCTTAATGACGCATTACATCTTTAACCTGTGGGAGGCCATGCGAAACTTCCACATGGCCATCTCTAAGGAGCACCTGAAAGACTTTGAAGTAATGCGAGAGGAAGGGGAGAGGGCATCCAAGGCTCTGGCGGCAACCTGGGACACAGTGGATACAGCAGCCCGCACCATGGCCTCTGCAGTTGTCATGCGTTGGTTGGCCTGGCTCCAAGGCTCAGGCCTATCCACATAGATACAGCAAATTATCCAAGATCTCCCCTTTGAAGGGCCCAACCTCTTTGCGTCAATCACAGATATAAAGTTAAATGGTATGAAGCAATGTTCCCTCTAAGCTGCGCTGGCGCACTGCAGCGCAGCCCGCCACAGCCGCCAGCGCAGCGAAAGCTGCCGGCCGGCAGCGCACTGCTGGCAGCCGGAGTCCCTGCACAGAACTCCTCTGGGGCTGGGAGTTTTGAAAACTCCTGCCCAGAGAAGCTCTAACGGAGCATGCCCAGAAAATCTGGGCATCCTCTGTAGAGCTCCTCTAGCAGGGAGTTATGGCTGGGCCCTCTGGCTCCAGTCCAGCCCCAAGGTAAGTTGGGGGGGCTGAGCGGGGGGCTGTAAGGAGGGGGGGGCTAGCAGGAGGAGCTGGGGGGCGAGCAGGAGGGGGGCTGTCAGGAGGGGGCGAGCGGGAGGGGGCGAGCGGGAGGGGGGGCTGTCAGGAGCAGCGGAGGGGGCGAGCGGGAGCGGGGGGCTGCCAGGAGGGGGGGCCGAGCGGGAGCAGTGGGGGGGCGAGCGGGAGCAGCGGGGGGGCTGTCAGGAGCTGGGGGAGGGGCTGCGCAGCGGGCCCCACGGGGGGGGGAGCGCAGCAAGCAACAGGAGTTGCTCAGTTGACCTCTCCCCTTAGAGGGAACATTGGTATGAAGGACTCTAGGGCCACACTCCGTTCCCTAGGGATATACACCCTGCAATCCACCAGGCGCTCGACGAGACCACATCAACAGCTTCAACAGCAGTTACAGCAATTAAAGCAACAGATTCAACTTCAGAGTCAGTTCCCAAGATCTCTCCAGTTCCCCCAGCACCACCTTGGGGACCTGGATAAGGACAAGAATCATCCAGGTAAGGGGGGAAAGCTCAATGTCTCACAGTCCGGAAGGCGTGGACAGGGGTCCGACCGCTCCTCAGGCTGTAAACAGCGTTTTTGATGGTCCCTGCAAGGGCAGCGCGCCTAGGCCCCTATTCTCCCCCCCCACCTGTGCCACTTTGCCTGCTGGTGGGCCCACATTACATCAGACCAGTGGGTCCTCAACATGGTGGCGCGAGGATACTGCATCCAGTTCCTTTCAACCCGTCAGGACAGAAAACCGCCCCCTCATGCAGCATTGGGAAACCAAGAACAGTTATGCCTGCTTGAGGCCGAATGCCAAAAATTCCTCTCCCTTGGGGCCATAGAAAAGGTCCCCAAGCGAGAGAGGGGGTAAGGGGTTTTACTCCCGATACTTCCTGGTCCCCAAACCCAATGGAGATCTACAGCCTATTCTAGACCTCAGAGCACTAAACAAGTACATAAGGAGAATAAATTTCTGCATGGTTTCCCTGCCTCAGATTGTCCCCTCCCTGTCTCCGGGAGATTGGTTCGCAGCCTTTGACCTAAAGGATGCTTACTTTCAGATAGCTATCCAACCCTACCACAAACGCTTCCTCAGGTTTGTGGTGGCACAGAGCCATTACCAGTTCACCGCTCTTCCCTTCGGGCTATCGCTGGCTCCCAGGGTGTTTACAAAATGTGTGGCACCAGTCACAGTGTTCCTACACAGGAGGGGCATCAAAATCTACCCCTACCTAGATGACTGGCTCATAGTAGGGAAGTCAAGCTGCCAAGTACAACATCATGTCAAACTGGTAGTAAAGCTCTGCAGATTCCTCGGTCTCTGCACAAACACAGAGAAGTCAAAGTTCCGGCCCACTCAGGACATAGAATTCATAGGGGCATGACTAAACACCCATCGAGGCACGGCGTCCTTGCCCCGTCAAGATTTCAGTCCATCTGCGCCATCATTACGGAACTGCAAGCACCGAGACTAAGCACAGCTCGCTGGTGCATGCAGCTTCTGGGCCACATGGCGGCTGCCACCTCGGTAATCCGGACAGCATGCTTGAGGTTGAGACCCTTCCAGCTCTAGTTCTCCGTGATCTTCCAGCCACGAAGAGACCACCTAGACAAGGTACTTTTAGTTCCCCAGCACGCCCTGGAGTCCCTCCAAATCTGGAGGGACCCCTGCTTCGCGATGGGGGGTATTCTGTTCAGGGAGCCCAAACCCTCAGTGACCCTGAAAATGGATGCTTTGGACTCAGGTTGGGGAGCCCATCTGTCCAGGGGGCCTCTCCACGCAGGGTCTCTGGACCCCCGAGGACAAACTCCTCCACATAAATGTGAAGGAACTACAGGCCATCAGACTGGCTTGCATGACCTTCTTCAACAAAATTCACGGCAGAATGGTCCAGGTCCTCACGGACGATACAACAGCTGTGTTCTATACCAACCAGCAATGGGGGGTACGCTCCTCCGCCCTGTGCGAGGAGGCATGCAAACTGTGGCAGCTGGCAATAGATCACCACTTTGCACTGGTTGCCTTCCATCTACCAGGGGTGGACAACGGCTTAGCGGACGCACTCAGCAGGAAAACTCTAGTGAATCATGAGTGGTCCCTCCACAACAAAGTGTCTTCCCTATTGACAGACAGATGGGGACTTCCCCTGGTGGACCTCTTCACCACCAAACAGAACCACAAATGCCTCCAATTCTGTTCCCTTTGGGGCCTGGAGGAGGGCTCACTCAGTGACGCCTTCCTCCTCAGTTGGTCAGGGGTCCTGATGTATGCCTTCCCACCAATTCCCCTTATCCACAGAGTGCTACTGAAGGTCCTTGCAGATGGAGCACGTCATCCTGATAGCTCTGGACTGGCCCAGACAACACTGGTTCCTGCTCCTGCAGGACTTGTCCATAAGGACCCCACTCCACCTTCCCCAGTGGGTGGACCTCCTAATACACGACTCGGGGTGCCTTCGTCACCCAAACCCAGGCCTCCTGCACCTGACAGCCTGGATGCTCTCTGGCTCAGTGAGCAAGAGAGGTGCTGCTCAGACAGGGTTAAGAAGGTCCTGGTTGGTAGCAGAAAACCCTCTACTAGGTCCACATACACAGCCAAATGGAAACACTTCTCCACTTGGTCCTGTGACAAAGGCATAGATCCTGTCGCAGCAGATATCCATACAATTCTGGACTATCTTCTAGATCTTAGAGAAGAAGGCCTATCACTGTCCTCACTGAGAGTCCACTTAGCAGCCAACTCAGCCCTTCACGAAAGGGTAGACGGGGTCCCAGTCTTTTCACACCCCATATCTCACAGGTTTCTGAAAGGGGTGGAAAAGCTCTTTCCACACCCTTGTAAGCCCACCCCTCAGTGGGATCTAAACGTTGTACTCCGGGCACTAACACAGCCGCCGTACGAACCATTTAATTCAGCCACTCTGCTAGTTTTGTCATGGAAGGTGGCTTTCTTAGTAGTGATCACCTCAGCCAGAAGGGTTTGAGTTGTGAGCTCTTTCTTCTGAACCCTCATATATGATGTTCTTCCAGGACAAAGTGGTCCTCTGTCACCACACCTCCTTTCTACCCAAGGTGGCCACCCCCTTCCACATGAACCAAGAAATTTGCCTGCTGGTTTTTTATCCTGACCCCCAGGTCACAGAAAACCAGAGAGTGGCACACCTTAGATGTGAGGAGAGTGCTCTTAACTTATATCGAGCATACTTACCTTTCTGCAAGACCTCCCAACTGTTTGTGATGGTCGCTGAATGCATGAGAGGTTCCCCAGTGTCCTCTCAGTGCATCTCCAAATGGATTGTGAACTGCATCAAAGACTGCTACAGAAGGTCAAACACACCTCTTCCAGAAACTGTGAGAGCCCACTCTACCAGGGCTCAGGCATCTTCTACAGCCTTCCTCGCCAAGGTCCCAATCCAAGAGATCTGCAGGGCCGCTACGTGGTCATTGATACATACCTTCACGACACACTACGCTATTGCCCAACAGGCTAGAGACGATGCCGCTTTGGGCAGAGCTGTACTCAGTGTGGGTAGACTGTAACTCCTCCCACCATCCTTGGGTATGGCTAGCAGTCACCTGTAACTGAATGATGTGAGCAATGCTTGAACGAGAATGGTTGGTTACTTACCAGTAACTGTCCTTCTTCGAGATGGGCTGCTCACATACATTCCATCGCCTCCCACTGTCCCTGCTACGGACTTGGCAAAGGAATATGGGACTGTGAGGGTCAGGGTCACCGTCACCTATATGGTCGCGGTCGCGGTCGCGGTGCGGAGGGGATGTTGGCCGTGTGCCCTGGCCTGACAGGCTAACGCTAAAGACTTTCCGAGCTACCATGCGCTGCGACGCATGGACACCTGTAACTGAATGTATGTGAGCAGCCCATTTCAAAGAAGGACAGTTACTGGTAAGTAACCAACCGTTCCCAGGCAAAAAGTCCCAAATCCTTCCAAGTGTCTCTCTTTGTTTCCAAACCTCTCAGACCCTTCCCTTCTGGGCAGAGCTGATCTCTTTGATCAATCTGAGCTACCTCAATTTGCATATTCTTTGTTACCTCCTTACAGCTACTTGCTTGCTCATAGCTGTGGCTGTTTACATGTTGCAGAGAGAAAGTTCTGTCTGTCTCCCACCCTCCTTAGCCATGCAAAACATGCTACACATCTGTACACATGCACGAGGCTGCAGAAAACATCATCATAGTAATCATGTAGAATAGTTTATAAGCATCCCTAAAGAAATCTTGCATGGCATAATTGGTTTGAAAACATACAATCACAGTTTGTATAAATGAACAGAAAAATCAGGTAGATCGTAACCAAGGGTACAAAGATGTGCATCCCGTGACAAATTGTCATCAAGATTTTAAAATCAATCAGTCATTTGCCACTTTTTCTCTGTTATGGCAACTTTGCAAGCATCAGCAACAACTTTTTTTTTAATGGACTGTTTCTGCATTATCCAACCACTGTTGTCTTCATTTACCCCAGTGACATTACTTAATGATACATTGAAACCAATGAAAATGGGCAGGCTAAGTAGAAAGGAAAAGAGAGGACACTAAGAGAGTGGGCCAATTAATGAACATTTGGAAAAAGTTTTCTGTTGTACTAAAAATTACAGTGTTGTCATATTAAACATACATGTCACAGTTGAAGCGATACTACCTGGTTAAAATATTTAACAAAAAGGCCATCTGATTTCTTAGCTTATGAAATCAGAAAATTAGAAAATTTTAATTCTTGATAACTGTGCTGTTTAATTTCTGCATTTCTTGCAGCTTTGTCAATTAAAACAGATTAATTTCATTTATTTCTTGTCCATTTGTCTTACTTAAAACACAAAACCAACCAACTGGCCAACCAACCAACCCAAAAATTGTTCCTAATTGTATGCTTGGCTAATACATGTAAAAGGGTGTTCGTTCCAGTTACTGTTTATCTTTCCCTTCACCTGTCACTCCCTGCCCATTCATCTTCTATAGTTACTAGTCACTTCCTGTCCCACTGAGGAAATGTTATCCTGTGTTTAGGCCTTAGATTGTAAACTTTGGGCAGCTGCTTATATCCATTCAACTATACGTGCAGATGTGCCCACATGTATCGTCACTGGAAAGATTTTTAACCTTAGCAGCTCCCATAGGGATAGCACCCATGCCCCCTGGAATCCTGTGCATTTGCCACAGTATATCAGATGCTGCTAGACCTACAGCCCCTCGGTTCCTTCTTTCTGCCCAAGTTGACAGTCACTGGAACTTCTTCCTGTCTTGCCTCATTACAAGTGCCCTTGTTGAACTGTTTTTGTTGTCTTTGTCTTATTGTAAGCTGATCTATAGTACTGAACTCTATAAGCTGAAAGCTGACATATAGTGCTGAACCCTGTAAGCTGTAGCATGAAATCATTTCCTTTAGATAAAAACATCATGTTGTTTACCAGACAGGCACTAACGAAACCCCCCTTCCTTCCCTTTTTCTGTGAACTCCCATAACTTCCCGTCTCCCTAAAAATCCGTTACCTCCCCACTCCCCTTAATTTCTTTTAGCCAATTATGTATCATTTCTTTGTCTGTAACCTTATATGGCTTATTACATATAACTGGATATAAAAGGCTAAACTCTTGCTGTAATCGGGGTCTCTCTGTCTTTATTCAGGGGACCCATTTGTGATCACAAATGCAATAAAGCAAATACCTTTTCACCCTTGGTGTGGTTATTGGCTCTGACGGCACCAAGACAATCCTGGTACCTGAATTCTGGTAACATTATTGATTAGAGTACTTAACGTTAAGTGTTAGTTAGATCAGTGTTAAGGACTTTAGTCCCGAAAGTGACTTTGTCCTGAGGCAATGGCTTGGTCTCTGGGCTTCAAACCCTGCACAGCATGTGGGAAGGCTTTCCCATACAGCAGTGGTTCCCAACTTGTGGTCCAGGGACCCTCAGGGGTCCGTGGATATGTTGCAGGGGGTCCGTGGAGCCTCTCCCTACCAGGGGCTGGAATCCAGCTACAGCCCTGATGCTCCCTGCCAAGGCTGCCTTTCCCCTGCTGTGGCTGAATCCTGGCAGGGGGATGGGGCCACAGCAGCTCCCCGGCAGGGCCAAGGGCAGTGGACCATAGCTGCTGCAGCTCAGCTCCCCAGCAGTGCAGGCAATGGTGGTGGCAGCACTGCTCACCAGCTGTCCCACTGGTGCAGGCCAGGGTCTGCCCATGCGGGCCAGGTTACATAATCAGCTGGGGGGGGGGAGCAAAGATTTTTTTTTGTTAAAAAGGGGTCCCCAGCCTAAAAAAGGTTGGGAAGCACTGCCATAAAGCGATCCCTATGATAAATGCCTTAAGTGCCTGGGGAAGCTCACTGCTCCAACAAATGCCACATTTGCAAGTCCTTCATGCTGCGGATTCAGGAGAGAGATGTTCACCTGAATGCTTCCCATGGATGCAGCGCTAAGATGCAGAGTGCTCAGTCACCACCATTTTCGGTGTGGCACTGACCCTCCCTCAACAAGGCTAAGAAGAAGAAGCTGTAAGTCCTCAGTACCGAGGCAAGCTCTCCAGCTCATCATTGGATCAGTTTCAGGCATCCCGGCACCAAACTCAACATTGTGGCTCCCCTTCGGTCTCTGAAAGAGGGAATTCTGCTAAGAGGTCTAAGCGCCATGCAGACAAGGCAACTAGATCCTCCTCAATCACCTTGTCCAGCAATGGGTTGCAAAGTCCATGAAAGAGGTGTCAGCCGTCTAAGACTCAAAGAATATTTCCATTACGCCACAGATCAACGCACTTCCTCCAAACACTACAAGAAGAAATATTCTTCGTGGACTCCTCCAGAGGGTCGAAACAAGAGACTTGACTTCTACATTGTTTCCGTCACCATGCCAAGGCTGAAATTGTGGACAAACAACATCCTTTACATCATAACCTCAGCCCTGCAGAACGCAATGCCATCCACAGCCTCAGAAACTACTCTGACATTATCATTAAGGAGGCTGACAAAGGAGGTGTAGTTGTCATCATGAATAAATTGGATTATGACCGGGCGGCTTATAAACAACTCTCCAACACAACATTCTACAGACCACTTTCCTCTGACCCCACTGAGGAATACCAAAAGGAATTACGACACCTACTCACGAAACTCCCTAAGACAGCACAGGAACATATAAAGACAGAAACACCACCAGAACCGCGGCCAGGGTTGTTCTATCTACTACCTAAAATCCATAAAAAAGGAAACCCTGGATGCTCCATCATCTTAGGCCTTGGCACTCTTACTCCCGGCCTATCTGGCTATATGGACTCCCTCCTCAGACCCTATGTTATCAACATCCCTAGCTGTTTTCAAGACACCATGGACTTCCTGAGGAAAATACAGTCCATTGGAGAACTTCCAGAAAACACCATTCTGGCCACTATGGATGTAGAAGCTCTTTACACCAACATCCCACACAAGGATGGATTACAAGCTATTAGAAGAACCATCCCAGATGATGCCACAGCACAGCTTGTGACTGAACTTTGTGACTTTGTGTTCACCCACAACCACTTCAGACTTGAGGATCATTTATATCTCCAAATCAGTGGCACTGCTATGGGCACCCGCATGGCCCCACAATATGCCAACATCTTTATGAGTGACTTAGAAAAACACTTCCTCAAGTCTCATCCCAAAACACCTCTTCTTTACCTACACTACGTTGATGACATCATCATCTGGACACATGGCAAGGATGCTCTTGAAGATTTTCACAGAGATTTCAACAACTTCCACTCCACCATCAAATTGAGTCTGGAACACTCCACACAGGAGATCCACTTTCTTGACACTACAGTACAAATCAGGGATAGACTCATCACCACCACCCTGTACCGAAAACCTACTGATCGGTATAGTTACCTACATCCCTCGAGCTTCCATCCTAAACACACCACACGATCCATTGTCTACAGCCAAGCCCTAAGATATAACCACATCTGCTCTGATCCCTCAGACAGAGACAGACATCTTGAGGATCTCTATCAAGCATTCTTGAAACTACAGTACCCACCTGGGGAAATAAGAAAACAAAGTGACAGAGCTAGACGGGTACCTTGAAGTCATCTACTACAGGAGAGGCCCAAGAAAGAAAACAACAGAACACCACTAGTCACCACATACAACCCTCGTCAGACCTCTGCAACAGATCATTAAGGAGCTACAGCCTGTCCTAAAAGATGATCCCTCTCTCTCTCTCAAGCCCTGGGAGACAGACCTCTCCTTGCTACAGACAACCACCCAATCTTAAACAGATACTCACCAGCAACTACAGATCTAACAACAGAAACACTGAAGCAGGCACACACCCCTGCAACAAACTACGCTGCCAAGTCTGCTCACATATCTGCACAATAGATACCATCACAAGTCCTAATCAAGCCTGCTACTCCATCAAAGGCTCATTTACCTGCTCATCTACTAATGTGGTCTATGCCATCATGTGCTAGAAATGCCCCAATACCTTATACATTGGTCAAACAGGAGAATTGCTGCGCAAAAGAATAAATGAACACAGAGCTGGTATCAGAAATCACAAAACAAAGAAATCAGTTGCTGAGCACTTCCATCTTTCTAATCACTCGATAAATGATTTGTTAATGACCGCCATCAGAGATGTGGCTGGGACATCAAGACTTCAAAGAGAAACAGCTAAACTCGAATTAATATGCAAGCTTAATTCTGTGAAAGCAGGACTTAATCAAACTATGGGTTCTTTTCCCATTACAAAAGGTAATTTGACTTCAGACTTCCCATGGTTTGAACCTAGCAACTGTTCTGATTTGCTGTTACTGTATGACCTGATCCTCTGTTTTACATCCCCTTGCATTTATTTTCATTCCATTCTGTAAGTTCACCCATCTTCGAAGCATCTGACAAGGTGGGATTTTCTCCCACAAAAGCTCATGTGAAAAATAAATCTGTTAGTCTTAAAGTACCACACAACTCCTTGGGTTTTTTTTTGTTTGTTTTGTTTTTGTTTTTGCTGGACTAGACTAACACGGCTATCCCTTTGGAAACTGACATGTAGCTAATGCAGGCTTTGTTTTACCAAGCCAACAACCTCAGGGCTGGCCAGCTCAATGGCCATACTGGACCCCATGGACTTTTTCTTCAGGGACTGGGCCCCTTTCCCTGGCTTCTGGAACACAAATGGCAGTAAAAGAGCCAACTGTTAGACTCTCAGGTTCTCAAGAGAACTCAGAACCAGGGGAAACCCCTCTTCGGACCCAATATTAGCCCCTCACCCCATTCTTCATTGTCTCGTGATGAAGCAGTGGTACAAAGTATTTCCTCCCCTTAGGTGATTTTAAGGCCAATCGGGAGCTATGAAAAGGAGTGGACTCCAATCTGGGCCTAGAGGTGGAGGAACTAGAGGAATCCTTGCACTCTTTAATGTACTGGTGGTGGCTGCCGCTACTAGAGTTGTGCTGCCTGTACACGATGGGGTTTTAAAAATTGTTGAATTGTTGTGGCAAACCCTCTCATGAGTAACCCTGATATCAAAGGGGACCAAGAGAAATTATGTGCCTGCCAAGGCCTTTGAATACCTATGTATCCATCGAGCCCCAACCTCCTGTATGGCAGATGCAGTTAACCAAAGGGAGAGACAGGGTCAGCTTGCCCAAAACCCAAAGAATAAAGCCAGATCTCTTTGGCTGGAAACTTTATTCAATGGCCTCCATGTGATTTAGGATTAACAAACACCAGATCCTCCTAGGGAACTTTAATTTTAACCTATGGACCTCCCTAAAGCAATTTGATGAGTCCCTATCCACAGAGCAGATACTGGGCCTCACAAAGATGCTAGAGGAGGGCTTAGTGATGGCCAGAACTGCCCTCCAAGCATCATGAGATGCTGCCAATTCAGTGGGTAGGGCTATTGTCTCCGTTATTAGTATGAGGCAAGCATATTGGCTCCAGGGCTAATGCCAAAGGTCCAACAGTCTATATAGGACCTCCCATTCGAGGGCTCTGTGTTGTTTTCCAAGCTCACCAATGGGAAGCTGCACATCCTTAAAGATTCTAGGATGACACTCTGCTCCTTGGGCCTATATATGCTGTAGTCTTTGAGGTGCCAGTTTCATCTTCAAAATTCCCAGCAGGAGCAATAGCAGAGGTTTCCTTCCCAAAGCCTATATAGATCTAGTGACAGAGAGAAAGTTAGAATCTCTAGAAGGAGACCCTCCCTGGGTTTTTCTTTGGACCCCCATTGGAGCTCCAGTCACAGGCCTAGCAACCAGAAGCTGCAAATTTGATGACACACCCAAGCATGGCAACCCAGCTCCCAAGTAGGATCTTCCCTTCCCCTTCCTAGGCCATCTTGCAAGCTATCAGAGTGGGCCTGGGTGGCTTTAGATTGTTGGGTCCTGGACATGATATCTTGAGGCTATACCCTCCAGTTTGTTTGTCAGGAGCCCTCAGAGTCCCTCTCCCAGTCCCTCTTCAGAGACTTGTCTCACAAGGAGCTCTTGGAGCAAGAGGTGGAATCCCTACTGAGGTTGGGGACCACCCAAAAGGTAATCAAAAGTGAGGAAGGGAGGGGCTTCTACTTCAGGTGTTTCCTTATCTCCAACATAAAAGGGGGTTTAAGGCATATCCTGGACCTGAGGAGCTTAAGCAAATTCCTAAGGTACATAAAGTTCTGTATGATCTCCCTGTCTTATATTATCCCATCCTTAAATTCTGCAGATGGGTTTGCTGCCCTCAATTTGAAAGATGCCTACTTTCACATTTCAGTTGGAGGAAAGCACAGGAATTCTTGTGGTTCATGTTACAGGGCACCCATTGTCTGTTTACAGCACTGCCATTTGGCCTCTCCCTGGCCCCGCGGGTCTTCACCAAAAGTATGGCTATGGAGGTGGCCAATCTACACAGAAATGAAGTCTACATATTATGGATGACTGGCTTCTCAGGGGCTGGTCCAGGGAATAGGTACAGGACAGCATTCAATTAACACAGAAGATCTGCAGCCACCTGTGTCTATTAGTAAACAAGAAAAAATCCCAGTTACACCTGATACAAAGAATAGGATTCTTAGGGTCAGTCCCAGACTCTTGCTTAGGACGAGCTCTCCTCCCACAAGCTTGGTTCAAGGCCATGTCAGACAAAATCACCAACCTCTGCCAGTGCTCAACTACAATGGCGAGGCATTGCCTGCAACTCCTCAGACATATGGCTGCCTTCACATACATGGTGAGGCTTGTTTGTCTACTCTTCAGGCCTCTGCAAGCCTAGCTAGCAACCATATACCACCCCCTGAAACACTCAGTGGAAAATGTGGTCACAGTGCCTTCGAGGATACTCCTAGAACTGCACTGGTGGCAAAAGCCACAGTCCATCCTCAGAGGGGTTCCATTCCAGCCATTAACCTGCTTGATTACCCTAATATCGGATTCCTCCAACCTGGGCTGGGGAGCCTACCTCAGTATCAATGTTCCTTCTAAGTTGCTGATGCAGCTGAGCAAGTTATGGTGTTTGGTCAGTGGCAATTTGTGAGGCTAACCCATCTGCCCACTCTCCCAGCCCGCCCCCCAAGCCAGCCCAATCCCTTTCTCCCACCTGCCCGCTCTCCCAGTCCACCCCCAGCTGGCCTGACTCCATCTTCCTGCCTAACCCCCATGCCCTTTCCCCGTAGGCTGCCCGACTGTACCCAATCTCTCTCTCGCCAGGGCCCCCTTACCTCACCACCGGAGCGGAGTGGCCAGGCCATGGGCTGCTCCTCCTACCCTATGCATGCTTTGACTGAGCATGCTCAGGGGCTTAGTCACAGCATGCTCAGGGTGGGAGTTTTAAAAGCTCCCAGCCTAGGGGAAGCTCTCTGCTGGCCAGAAGACTGTGTCTTCTGGCAGGGTATAGGCCGTGGCTGCTGGTGTTGCATGGATGGTATTGTTCCCTGCACAGGTGTGCAAGGGGGCTGCACACCTGCCTGCCCACACAACTTACAGGGAACATTGTTCAGCATCAACCTGAGCACTCAAGGGGTGTGGTCAGTGAAAGAAGGCATCCTCCACATCAGTGTCAAGGAACTGAGAGCAATCCACCTTGCCTGAGAAGTCTTCCCTCACTCCATAATGATCAGTGTGGTTCAGGTGCTTACAGACAATGCAGCAGCTATGTATTATCTCAGTCACCAAGGGAGAGCTCGCTCATTGGCACTCTGCGAGAAGGCCACTCGCCTATGGAATCTGGTGGTGAAGTCCAATTTTCATATGGTGGCTTCTCACCTTCTTGCCATAAGGAACAAGAAAATGGATTGCTTCAGCACTTTGTTTCACAACATGACTGGTTACTGCATCCAGAGGCTGCAGATTCAGCTTTCCATAAGTGGGGCTTTCCCCACATTGACGTGTTTGCAAAACAATGGAACCACAAATGGCATCTGTATTGCTCTCTCTAGGTCTCAGAGAGGAGCTCCCTGTCACATGCTTTCGTGATAACATGGTCAATATATGTTTCTACCAGTTCCTCTCCTTCAGAGTCCTGTTAAAAATCAAGAGGAACAGATCGAGCATCATCCTCATCACCCCAGCCTGGCTGCACCAGTGCTGGTTCAGCATGCTGTGCAACCTGTCAATGGCCCCTCTGTTGGAGTTACCAAGGAGACAGGATCTTCTAACCCAGAACCACAGTTGGCTTCTGCACCCAGACCTGAGGTCCATGTACCTGATGGCCTGGAAACTGCATGGATGAGCCAGGAGGAGCGAGCCTGTTCTGCCCAGGTCTAATGAGTTCTGCTGGGCAGCAGAAAACCTTCCACACAGGTCACATATCAGGTTAAGTGGAAACAATTTAGAGTCTAGGTCCAGATCAAAGGTCTTATGCCAAGAAAGTCAGAGTATTTTATGCATCTGGAGCTGCAGAGATTAGCCCTAGCCTCTCTCAAGATGCAGCGGACAGCCATTTTGACTTTCCACCAGTCTTTTTGGGGGTGCTGGTGGGGATAACACCCTTCTCCCACCCAATGACTTCCAAATTCCTGAAAAGTGTGGAGAGGTTGTATCCTCAGGTCCACAGCCTTATGCCCCAGTGGGACCTAAGTTTGGTACTCAATAGACTAACTGGACTTCTCTTTGAGCCCATGGCTTCATGCCCTCTCTGGTATTATCATAGAAGGTATCCTTCCTGCTGGTCATCACCTTGGCCATACGGGTATCCGAATTAAGGGCGTTGGCATCTGAGCCCCCCCTACATTGTCTTTTATAAAGACAAGATGCAGTTGAGGCCACACCTGGTCTTCCTAACTAAGGTTGTGTCTCCTTTTCATATTCATCAAGATATCTTTCTCCCCATCTTCTTTCCCAAACCACATATGATGCAGGAACAAAGGAGGTGGCACACATTAGATGTCAGGAGAGCCCTTGCCTTTTACATCAAGTGGACAAGGCCATTCCAGAGGAAAACTCAACTCTCTGTTACCATTGCAGACCGGATGAAAGGCCAGCCGGTGTCTACCCGATGGATTTCATTGTGGGTCACTGACTGCATCGGGACCTGCTACAAGCAAGCCAACATACCTCTACCCAAACTGGTAATAGTGCACTCAACTAGAGCACAAACCTTGTCTGTGGCCTTACTCACCTAGGTGCTAGTCCAGGAGATATGCAGAGCAGCCACCTGGTCATCTGTCCATGTCTTTATGTCCCACCACACCATTATACAACAGGCAAGGGGTGATGCAGCCTTTGGCAGAGCCATGCTACAGATAGGTAGCCTGTAACACCACCCACCTTCCAAGATAAGGCTTGTAATTTACCTATAGTGGAACAGATGTGAGCAGCTGCTTGAAGAAGAAAAAGGTCATTACTTACCACTAATTAGCCATTCTTTGAGATGAAATGCACTGCTCATATCCATTCTGCACCTTCCCTCCATCCCTGCTTTTCAGAGTTAGCTGTATGGCTGTATGATATACTATGGCACATGTGAGGGACTCCAAGGGGCATGGATGCTAGGTCTATTGGAGCTACTATGGGCAAAAAAGTTTCCAGTGATCATGCACGTGGGCCCATGCACACCTATAGTGGAATGGAGATGAGCAGTGCATCTCGAAGAACAACTAATTACTGGTAAGAAACTGTCTCTCTTTTTTCAGGGCATGGTCTGTCTCATAATATGGAGATTCAGTGCTATGTCATACAAATTAATTTTATTTGTAGAGCCTGATCCCACATCACTGATATCAACAGCCACCGTCTCCAGTGGTGTAGGATCCCATAGCCAGTTTCATTTTCTGGTTCTCATGGACTGGCACAGATTCTCCTGAACCTGTCACATTATCAACCACTACTTCTAAGAGATACTTAGGGCTCTGTCCTGGAAGCTCTCCCTGAGAAGATCATTCATTGACTTCAATGGGAGCTTCACATATAGAGAATTTTCAAGAATAGGCCTGCTGAATGAAACACAGTGGATCAGGTATCTTTATTTTTGCATCTGTCTGGCAAACACCATGTAGACTATGTGGTGTCATAAAAAAGAAAATCCTAAAGACCACTGAGGATCACTTTGTCTTCTAATTTTCTTGTCCTGATCCCATATTTCCCCTGCAAAAATGCTTAGTTATGGTGGGAAAAGATACATGTGAACATCAATAAAGAGTCAGGATGAGAATAAGCTCACTTTGGCTCAGTCTCAAATTCCTTGTGCTTCCAAAAGTTGCACTGAGTGCAATGAGATGTTTGGGTGCATAAGGAATGCAAAATTTGAAACCTTTATTAAGTGGATTATGAAAGTTCCAATTCTATATCTGTGCTATTTATCTCCTCTCCTTTGGAACAGGACTTTATTTTTATTTATTTTGTAAAGATCTTCCTGTTTTTGGTGGCAATGCTCATTGCTTTTTGTTCTCAAGGTCACTTTGTGTTTTGCTTTCATTCTTTTACAAGTCTGCTGCCCTACCAGCTTTGGCATCATCCACCAATTTGAACACTGATAGAGGTGCTTTTATTTCATTCAGAACTAATGACAATGAGAGACCTGAAGCACCTGCAGAATAGAAAATTTGTTTTTAAAAGCTGATGTTTTGTTTGGGGTTTTAAAGGATTTTATTTTAAATGCTCTGAAATTCTTAGAGTCATAGATTGCATAGATCACAATCAATAGAGAGCAACAGTACTTAGATACTTCTCCATTGTCTTACTAGTAATAATAGTATTTTTCTCAGACCTGAAGAAGACCTCTGCGTAGCTCGACAGCTTGTCTCTCTTACCAGCAGAAGTTGGTCCAATAACAAATTTTCCCTCCCCAACCTTGTCTTTCTAGTAATAATAACTGCAGCAGCTCTGTTTACAAATTATGGGAGTTTCAACATTGACCTAACTGTTCTCTGATTACACAAAGGATACTAGAAGTAAAAGTGGGAGGGGCATATCCCTCACTTTTCAACATAGACATTAAAAAGTGGACGTCATGGTCCCTGGCTTCCCTGGTTCTGGCGACCCCTCCCCCACTTAGGTTCTGGCACCTTTGGATTTCACCCTCTGATGTCAGGGTTAGGCCAGTGCTGAGTGTTTTTGAACAGCCTAAAAGCCTGATCTTGAAGAATTTGGTAACATCAAGTAGACTAATCCAGTCCTCCTTCTTCCCCGTTACTGTCTTTGATACCCCTATATGTAATAGTGAGCAACAATTCTACAAACATGCCTCTAGTAACACCTATTCATAGTCAGTGGGACTACTCAGGTTCATAAAGTTAAGCATGTGGCTAAGTATTTGCAGGATCAGGCCCTAAGTTTATAAGCTTTTAGGAGCTGGGAACAAGTTGTCCACCTGTTCTCCTATCTTTTGTGGGTCTCTCATTTAAAGGCCAGACTTGGAGATAATGTAGTGTTTAGTTTTTATAAACTCTTTGGGACCACTTTTGGAAAAGTGAGTTTTTTAGAGGGAGCTGAATAAAGAGAACATGGCTTGTTGTGATAGCACTCAGAAACAGTCTGGTATATTTTTGGTAGTGAAAAAAAACAAACAAACTCTTCAATCTGAGTTTACTTTCATAACTATTTCAGGAAGCAGGTATGTATTTTTTTTGTCCTACCCCAATGTGTAAGCTAAAGGTCTAAGACACGTGGCCCATGGGCCGCATGAGACCCCTAAGGCTATTTCCTGAGGCCTGCAACGACACTATTGTTACTGATATTTGCAATATTGTTGTATGAAAAGTTTCAGTGGTGCGGCCCTCTGGCCAATGTACTAGTTCTCATGTGGCCCTTGTGGTGATTTGAGTTTGAAACTCCTGGTGTAAGCACATCTTACTGGGGCTGTACCATTTTTTACACTTAGCTGTGTTCAGGCATTTTTATCACCCAGAAAGAGAATGGATTTCTGTGGCCTGTAGATGAGAATGACCTCCCTTACACATTACAATTCTTATTTACACTTCAAAGGTATGAAGTAAAAATCTTTCAAGAAAGGAATGTTAATATTGGTGTTTATAAAAACCCATTAGCACTATTAAACCTCCATGAACTCTCTTTGCGTTACCCTACAGTATCACTCAGACCTTTGGAATAGCATAGAGGATGGAAATGCATAGGCATGGGTGCATGCTTGCTTAAGAGACTAATAACTTCCAGTCATTCGTCCTGAGAGGACAGACGATGATCAGCCCTCGTACATGAAGCTCTGCCACCCAGTCTTCTTGCATGGCCCACTCAAGAGCCAATTGCAGAACCCATACTTGCATGCTCACCTGTTCCTTCCTCCTGGGAGCAAATTGCCCTAAAGTGTTCTGTCCCCAGTAATAGCCTGAGAACTGGTGTCATTTCAGAGTGGTGGGTGGAAGGTAACTTTAACCACCATTCCAGGGGCTACAGAGGCACCTGAAAACATTGTAAGTTTTTTTGCAGACAAAGGCTTAGAAATTAGCTGACAGGAGCACTGTATCTAATTATACAAACACCAATTAAAGCCATATTTTAAGTATATATATATAAATTTAGAACAGTCAGGGGATAATTCAGCAAAATAATCCCAGTCCAAAACCTTGAGGTGTCAGTTTGGAGCCAATATCAGAAACACAGGCTGGATACTTTGTTTGCTGTCTTTAGCAGAGATAAATAAAATCTGCTTACTTTCTCTAATAGACCAGCCTTGTTAATGCCACTGTCTACTCTATTTTAGTTAATTGTTTTTGACTCCATTAAAAATGCATTTACTTAATTTTTGCTTATGTGCTGAGGTTTTTCTTATTCCTGAAGAAGAAGAATTTATTTTTTCTAATTATTTTGACATTTATATTTACTGACCACAATCATGTACAAGACTCACTCATATTGACACCTTCACATCAGACTTGGAGCTTCATTTATTTTTATATGAATTTTAAGTTATTTAAGGATATAATTAAAAATATAATTTTTAAAATAAGTGACCATGTGCACAGGGTCTAAAGTTATCTGTTTAGTTAATGTTGGGGATTTTATTTTAAACTGACATAGCTTAGGTGAATACAAGCTAAATTGACATCCTAGGAGGATACTATTATTTGATTGTACTTCTTTAAAAAATGAATGACAACATCCCATATTATGGTTATAAAAGTAATAATGATAATTCTAGTCAGGAGAGGTTCAGCATTTTAGAACTCACTAGTCAAAGAATTAAATTTAAATATAAAAGAGAACTAAACTTATGAAATACACAGATCGGTCAAACAACTAAAATACCTGCATTGTAATCCTTAATGATTTTGAAGGAATAAAACTATAGGGAATAGGTGGGCACTGTTGCATTGTGACAGGAAGTACTTGAGAAGTAACAACAACTTTATCAGCAAAAAAAGTAATGATACAAGTGTGCATGAGAGAGAGAGACTGTAGGCACATGTGCATGAGTGAGTTTGCCAGCACACTTTCCTTAAGCTGAAATGTTCAGGAGACTCAAGGCATATTCAGTACACCAGCCACCATAGCTCCCCATCTTGAGCCAGAGGCATTAAGCTCAGACAGGCTCTCTGTTCCCCAACCTCAGCTCGGGGAAGTCCCACTCTGGCATAGCCCCCTCTAATATTAGGTGAGCTTTCCTTGTGCTGCATCAGTCATGGATCAACTTCCTGAAGAAAGGAAGACTGCCCCTGCAGCAGAGCTGGGTAGCCGGATGGTGGTGGTTGCTGGCCAGGTGCCCAACTCTGTGAGCGGTGGCTGGGGGTCTAATGCAAATCTATTAACTTCTCCACATCCATGCTGCTCCTGTTTGTAAAGTTATAATGTGGTATGAAACTCACGGGAAGGAAGGAGGAGCATATGACACCCGCATCTTGCTAAATGGCACCCTTGCTTAAGGAGCTGGAGTGACGTTGTAGGAAACACAACGTATGCACCTACTCCCCATGTACCAAGGGACTCTGGGACAGATGGTGTTCTCCAAAACAGAAATGGTCATGTTGCTTCCCAAAGGGCACTTTGGCTCTGCAGTGCCCCATCCCATGAAAACAACTTGTCTCTAAATTGCACAGTCTAGCCTTATTTTATCTCTCAGTGAGCATGTCTCATTCTCCTGGTGTCTCCACATTTTTGTAGTTTAATTATTCCCCTCATATGTTAGCACTGAGTCAGCAGTAAACAGATTGTAGTGCTACCTGTTGTTGAAGCTTTTGCTAGTAATGTACATTGAGGTGGGAGAATCCCAGATCTTGGGCTCAAGCCTGAGCCCCAAAGGCTACATTGTAATGAAACAGCCCCACAGCCAAAGCTGCACAAGCCACAGTTAGCTGGCTTAGGCCAGCTACAGGTTTGTCTTTGCCATGTAGATGTGCCCTTATTAAGAAAACAGGAAATAATAAAACCAAACTGAGGATGAATATGAAGCTATGTCTACACAAGGGTGATCAGCTAAAAATGTCCCTTTGTTGATAGCATCTGCAAAAGTAAGGTGGGAAAGGTTTTAGCAATGTCCCTTGTGTTCCAGGGAGTGCATGCCTGTGTCAAATCCTGATATCAACAATGCAGTCTGGTGAGGAGGAATGGAAAATCCAGTTAATGTACCTGTTATGAAACCCTTTGTAGTTTCAGATTCATACTATTTTGTTCCCAGATGGGAAACTTGGAAAAGATCATTTTGTTGCTGAAACCAGAAGTGATGTGGGCCCAGGAAAAGACCTGAGGTCTGGGGACTGTGCCCCCCCCTCCCCACTTAGGGGCATCGCTGCCAATTGGCAAAGGGGGCACATGCCCTGAGTCCTGGCACCAGTGCCCCAAGTGTTGGGCCACCAGCCTGGCCCCAGGTCCCTGGCCGGAAAAGGGGCTGGTAGCAGTGGCACTGCTGTTCCCAGTCAGGGATCTGGGGCCTGGCTGCCCATGGCAACAGGAGCCTGAGGCGGGATCAGGCCCAGGCCCAGGCCCAGAATTGGGGCAAGGGGGCAGGGCCCTTGGGGGGGGCAGGGCCCGTGCTTATGCCCTGGGTCTTGCCCCAGAGCAGTGACGCTCCTGCCCCCGGTCCCGATTCGGGGCCCAGATTGAGCTCCTGCCGGGGCTGGGGCTGGGGAGGACAGCCACTGCCACGAATGGCCTGGCCACAGACTTCCAGCCAGGGATGGGGCTGGGAAAGACAGCGGCTGCAGTGGGCATCCCCAGCAGTGGACCTGGGGCACTGGCACTGGGACTCGGGGCTCAAACCTGTATGCCCAGGGCCAGTGATGCCACTGGCTGAAACTGCAGTTGTACAATATACAAAAAAGACCCCAATATTTCACTTTGTGGGGCCAGAAGTACAGGTGCATTTGTACATTTGGAAGACTCTGGAATATAGTTGGAATTATCTTTTCACTGAATATTTTCAGTGAGAATAAAACATACCCTGTGAAGGCATGGATGAAAATGAATAATTCATTTGCTTCAGTAGTAGAGGGAGCAACAGTGAGTGAATCCACTGAAAGTTGCCTAGCTAAGATAAAGAGGCTAGCAGAAATTGGTGATTATGAAGAACTTACCCAGGAATGAAAAAGTCAGAGATCAAATTATGGAAAACTGTAGTGCTTACCACATATAATATTTAATAATTTTTATGCTATGTCTACAGTAGGAGAAGTTAGTTCAAATTTATTAAGTCAAATTAATAATTTAATTCAAACTAATAAGTTAATTTGAACTAGTAAGTCCAAACTAAACCTGACATTATTATTTCAAATTAACAATGTGGACTAATTCAAACTAATGTTGGTTCAAATTAGTCCACTTTGTTAATTCGAACTAAGTGGCCTTAGTTTGAACTTATTAAGTTCAAACTAAGGGTTAATACTTGTCTACATGGTCCTTAGTTTGACTTACTGATTGACCTAAGGGCTTTGTTTGAACTAACCCACAGGTCTTACCAGTTCTAACTCAACTTTCATTAGTTCGAATTAAGGAATTCCTTAACTCAAACTAATGAAAGCCTAGTGTAGACAGGTATCAAGTTAGTTTGAACTAAACCTATTTACTTTGAACTAACTTGCGAGTGTAGACATACCCTTAAGGAGCAAAATCCCACTTTAAAGCAGTGGCAGATTGAGAGTTAGTTGGACCCTCTGCCTGCCTTCCTGTGTGGCTCCCCCACCCCACCCCACCCCAGGGACTCAGCTAAGAAAAAGAATACTCTCTCATCTCCCCTCATTTTCCCCTCATGATCTTTTCTTGTCATCCTGTTCCTATTTATACGTATTTAAAGGTAAAGGAAAACAAAGTGAAGTATCTTGTTGGTTTTTGTACTCTAACTTTTTTCACAGACTACTTGAACATTGCCAAGGGTCTCAGCAGCCCACTTAGTGAGCTTTCTAAATGTTATTTGTATTGTTAGCTAACTATTGTCAAGCGCTTTGGATAAGGGTGCTTTATTAAAAAAAAAAAAAAAAAAAAGCCTTTCCTTGATCCACCTGAATGGAGATTTCAGACCATAGTTTGAGAACTTCTGGTGTAGACAAAAGCTTGTATTTTCAGTATACCAGGCCTTGACAAATCTGGCACACACCTAGGAGCCAGCCCAAAAACTGAGGCACCTAGATGTGTGGCAGTGAAGGGGCCCCCGGTCCACCAGCACTTCCAGCAGCAGCACAGTGCAAGTAAGGCACCCCACCCCCCTGCTGCTACAAAAAGCCACTTCGAGGGGCACTTTTAGTGGTGGGGGTGGGGATGGGGAGTAAATTGAGAGGCAGTGGCACTGAAACTGTCAGTGCTGCTGGTTCTTTTTTTAGG
Source organism: Podocnemis expansa (assembly GCA_007922195.1). Classification (NCBI taxonomy): domain Eukaryota; kingdom Metazoa; phylum Chordata; order Testudines; family Podocnemididae; genus Podocnemis; species Podocnemis expansa. The sequence continues at coordinate 2,938,274 of ML682082.1, read as the reverse complement.
TGCCAGGGGGCATTTGTCTCCCTGGCTACAGGGATGCTGCTAGGCACCATGGGCAAAGTCTTTGGTGCCACAGCAATCTGGTGCCCTGAATTTACTGAGCCCTCCATTACACTATGAAAAAGGTGTGAAAATAAAAAGAATGGATGATGGCTCAAGCCACATGTGGTAAGCAGCTGGGAGGAGCCAAGGGGACCTTGGTAGGACCCAATACAGAACAACCTCACCAGCCAAGAGGCCTTGCGGGCCAGACTGGAAGGGGGAAATTGTGACCATGATGTGGGGGCTGATGCTGGGGAAAAGAGACTTGTGCCCTCAAACCTGGGGCATGTGGCCACTGGCAGAGGAAATGTCTGTCTCTCTGCATCCCTTCAAGTGCACACATGGCGTGGGCAGGAGGCCTGAAGCATGTGAGGGACAGACTATGAACTTTCCTTACAGGCAAAAGATGAGCAGACAAGTAGTCCTGTGGCATTTAAAGACTAACAGATTTATTTTTTATGTGAGCTTTCATGGGAGAAAAATCCCACCTCATCAGATGTTTTGAAGATGGGGGAAATTACAGAATGGTAAGAAATACAACTCCAAAGACACTATGAGTATGTCTACACTATGAGCTTAAGTTGACTTAAGAAGGCCTAAAGTGACTTAAGCAAAGCCGTGGCCACATTTGGAGTTTATTAAGTCGACTGAAGGGCTTCCTTAAGTCAACTTACTAACTCTCACTCTTTAAGTCGACTTAATGGAATGTGGCCATCTAAGTTGACTTAAGAAGCCCTATGTAATAACATGTGCCTGCTTAAGTTGACTTGCTAAAGTCAACTTAAGCAAACACATTTTTTATTAGGACACTCTTTTAAGTCGACTTAACCAACTTTGTTAAGTCGACTTATGAGAAGCGTGGACTCACTAAGTCGACTTAGCTTTTGTAGTGTAGACGTAGCCAACGTGTGGTGCTCCTGTGCCGGAAGGCAACACTGGGTGTTTGCCTTTAACCTTTCTCCTCCTTTCTTTATTTTTTTATTTGATTTTTGATTGCTGTTCATTTAATAAATTGTATTGCCTTGTACTATATGCAATAATTAGTCAGGGAAGTGCTCAGTGCAGAGTTAGTACCTCAAGGTGGGGACACCCTAGCCCTTGCCGTAGGTGACTACAACGAGATTTGGAGCTGAGCCCCTCAGGAATCTGTGGCCCAGCCTTATCAGGGTTACATGGACGCACCACACAGGAGAGTGGGAAGGAAGCCCTTGTGGTCAGCCAGGCCTCTGGGTAAAGGGAATGGGGGGACTGAGATCCTTTTGCTAATGGTGGGTTACTTACCAGTAACTGTCCTCCTTTGAGATGGGCTGTTTGGATTCATTCAGTAATAGGTGTATCCGTGCTGCAGTGCATGATTGGTCAGAACTTTTTGCCCTAGCCTGTCAGAAGAGGGCTGGCGGCCATTGCCCCCCACACCACCCCGTGGCTATATATGTGACTGCCGCCTGGCCCCTCCCCAGTTCCTAGGAGTTGCCAGCTCGAAATGTGGGGATGGGGGGAAGGTTGTGAATGAATCCGAGCAGCCCATCTCAAAGGAGGACAGTTACTGGTAAGTAACTGATCGTTCTTCTTCGAGCGTTGCTCGGATACATTCAGTAATAGGTGACTGCTAGTCATGCCAATGGGTGGCGGGTGGAATTCACTCTTCTGCCCTCAGCACAGCATCACGCCAACATTGGTAGTTGCCCAGGAAGTAAGGTTCTTGGAGGGTCTAGAGTGTTGACCTAAGGACCATGGTCCAGGCAAGAATGGTCCAGAATGGCAGGATCTAACCCAGTGGCGGATCGGAAGCCCAGTTTGCCCGAACACTAGCTAGTGTGTGAGGGCAGAAGAGCCTGAGGCCACCATACTCTAATATTTGAGACAAGATGCACCTTGGCTATGACTGAGGAATGTGTCATCAAGAAGAGTACCTGAAAGGGTATTGGTAGAGATATGCTGAGCCAGAGAGTTGGGTATTCTGGCAGTTGCACATGATGGTACAACACTTGTAGAGGAATTTAAGAGACCTTGGAGCTGCCAGGCTGGCAGCGGTGGATACCGGGCACTACAGAAAGCTGGGAGAGGGAAGAGAAATCCCATTCTCTCCCAGTCTGGTAGAGTGAAGCACGTGTAGACCAGGGACCAGAGGCGACTATGTGAATCTGGCCTGCTTCGTGTTCCACAACAGGGTGACATTGGAAGAAGTGAGGTAGGGAGGACCTAAGAGAGAATACCTCCTCCTAGGTTACCAGAGAAACACCGGAGCCCAGAGGTAATAGCTGACGGGCCCCTACAACACCAGATGGAAGTGGTGTACTCAAACCAGCATGAGGGAGATGGTGCTTAGCCCCCTCTATAGTGCTACACGAGTTAGCCATAGGTGAGGCATCAAATGGGCCTGAAGAATGTTATCCAAGGCCTGCATCACCTTACCAATGTCACTGTGACACTCCTTCTTTTCCTCTCTTTTTTTTTTCTTGAGGTGAGCTGACAACACCCATAGCATTGCACTGCCACTAGGGAATGGTATTATTATTATTTCCCTTGTTGTTGTTGTTTTTGTTGTTGTTATTATTATTATTATTGTTTCAATTTGATGGCAGCGAGTGGCCACTGGGACAGCCAGTGGGAATGCAGGCCAAGAGCCATCGTAGCTAAGAGTGAAGCTGAGTCTTCGGCTCATGTTCCTAGAGGACCCTGGGTGCTGGTCCCTACAGCTGACAATATCGTTTCCGCTCCCAGCAGGTGTGATCTTGAAGCGCACAAAGACCACCACATCGCAGCCCTGGCCTTAAGATGGATGGGGGGCAGGGAGTGCGTGTACCAGGTTTGAGGTTCTTTGTGAAGAGGGAACTACGAAGAGAATCCCGGGAATCTATGAGAGAAGGAAGGGGAGGATTCCCTCCAGAGGAATGAAGCAAGGGAGTGTACCCCAGTGGGACAGACCCGGCCCTCCCCTTCAAGACAGTTTCAGTATATTTGTTGTGGCCCCTGTTATTGTTCTGCTTTAGTTGTTATCATCATTAGTATTTACCAAGGAGGACACTCTTCACTGGAGGTCAGCTAGTTCCCCGAAATTTGGGTCACTGCTTGGAATTTCAGGGTGGTGCCAATGTGAGTCTCCGTCGTGTCTAGAGGAACCTTGCAGTAGGACCAGAGGTTAGCATGCCAAGTGACGGCTACTAAGGCTAAGGATGATCTTCAGATGGTATTGGAGAAGAGAGAGTTGTACCTGATGGAACTCCTAAAGAGGATGCCTGAAGCTAGCATAGGGTTAACCATGGTGCTACAGCTGCCCTCGGGGGGGAAGGGGGAGCTACCGGAAGGGTGCCTTTGAAAAGACACCTCCGAGAAATAGCATTAGGGTCCATACTCGGACCGCATCAACAGAATTGGTCTCTGATCCATCAGTGAGACCGACCCCAGAGGTGGGCATAAAGGGGAAGGCAGGTGGTCCAAAATTCCCAACCTTTGGCTGGAGGAGGAGGAAAGGAGGGGAGGATGGGTCCGGTTAGTATTGGGTTTGCTCTGGCGATGGGTGGAACCCAGGTACGTTTGGACCACCCTAGGGGCCATTGAGTGACTTAGGTCACCTCTGTTGATGTGTGACTCTCCCTCAAGCGCTGGAGTGGGATGTGGTCATGCAGCCAAAGCACAGTTCAGGCCAGAATATTCGAGGACAGGGAGAAGTGCTTCCCTTTTACATTGAGTAGCCCCTTTTACTGTACTGAGAAGGGGAAGCAGAATGATGGAGTAAGGGCTCCACCCTGGTGAAGATCCTCTCAAGTGTGCTCACCAAGCTATTGATCTCCTAATGGAGGTGAATGCAGGTATTTCCCTAATAGGAGTCACCAGCAACTGACCAAACGCTTGCGTCTAGTGAACAAACTCTGACGTTTGTGTCCTGTACTTGACAGGGCAGGTGCGGTTAGCCTGCCCCATGGGCTTGGAGGGGTTGAAGTACCCCCGACTGGTAAAACATAGCTTAGATCCCTGGTTGGGGATCATTGGAGCGTGACCTATTGTGCTTGGTAGCCTAAAGAAGAATGGCACGAACGGCTGGGTAGGGGAGAGAGAGGGTTTCCACTGAACCATACTGGTAAAGCCACCTCGGGTCCTTGACTGAATGTCATTTGAGCACCATTTAATTTGTGCTGGGTGACCTAAAGGAAAATTGGCTCGAGTGGCCAGTAAGGAAGAGCAAGGAGCTCCACCCAACCCTGTGGACAGGGAGAGGCACACCCTCTGGTGAACAGGAGGGGATGGGGAGTAGGAAGGGAGGATCCCCTGGACGTCTGGTTCGGGAGGCGTAAGGAGCTAAACCTTACCCAAAGGAGAATGTGCATATGTCTCCTAGACACAGGAAGAGCAACAGTGGGGAAACTCCCATCTACTTCAGGGTGGGTTGAGGGAAAGGCGTTATCCCCATTGATGATTGCAGCATGTCCTTATTGTCATCCTATCCACCCCAGAAGAGGTAGGGGAAGCACTGCATGAGAAAGCAGGGCTTTCCCTCTGCCAAGGGGTCAACAAGGTATAGTGATATAGCAGTCCTTTGAGCTGGACTTGAAACAGCTACCTAGGGATTGTCAGGAAGGTTAGGCCTATAGGCCTTCACTCTGCCAGCTTACACTATCAGAGGGAGGTCTGGATCATAGAAGGAATTGGGTTTCCTCTGATCATTGCAAATATTTAGATAGACTGAGAGAGAGAAAGCATATAGAAGGGCCTGGGTTAGACCGTGGCCCTGCCTGAAAAGAGAGCTGTCCATCAGCTCATAGGAGGGGGTCACAGGTCAAAGGGCACCCCTTGGGGTAGGAATTCTCAGGAGAGGTGTTTCAACACCTAGCCTGGCTGGTTGTGAATAATTACCTCCCAACCCCCATTTGTGGGGTGGAGCCGGAACGGAGGGGTCCCTAAACTGGGTTTAGACTGGGTGAGAGTTAACTCCTCCCCTTTGGCTGGTGGAGGGGAGGGTCGGACTCAGTAGTTGTATCCTATGGGGCCAGGGGACGTGAGAGAGGCCCTGAGGGAAGAAGCCTCAGGTATTTTACCTCCCCCCAAGGGTCATGGGCCATACCCAGAACAGCATCAGTCTCAGGCACCAAGAGGGTGTCACTGCCAAAAGGGAGGTCAAGGACCACCTGCTGGGAGACCTGGGGCACTCTAGATCCCATAGCCAAGCTGCGCATAGCAGGGTCACGGCCAAGGCCAGAGTGCGGGCAGCTGTATCTACAGCATCCCATGAAGATAAAAGGAGGTCCTGGGATTCTAGCTTGCCCTCCTCAAGGAAGGCATTGTATTCTTCCCTTGCCTCTTGTGGGAGTAGGTATCTAAACTTGTTTATTGACTCCCAAACATCCAACATATATCTGCCCACTAGGGCCTGGTTATTGGTGATGCACAACTGGAAGGCGGAGGAGGAATATACCTTCTGTCCTAGTTGCTCTAACTCCCTAGCATACCTCAATGTTGGGAGGGGGTCGTCGGGAACTTGTCCTGGCCCTAAGGCTGCTTCTACCACTGCTCGAGATGGGAGTGGTTGGTGGGTAAGCAAGGGGAACTCTGATCCCGGGACTCAGTATTTAAGGCCTACTGTATCTGACACTGGAGATATAGAGCCTGGATTTTGCCAGTGAGACAAGGCTAAGTCCCAAATGCTCAGGTGGAGGGGAACCGTGACGGGTTCTGCTGATGTGAAGACCAGTCTGAAAAAAGTATCAGTGGGCCCTTCAAGGGATTGGACCTCCATCCCCATATGGGCAGAGACACAGCGCAGAAGGTCGAAATGCGCCAAGAAGTCTTCCATGTAGGAGCACAGTACCGGGTTTAAAGCTCTATCCAGTGCCGACTGAATCGGCGCCGAGGTGGGTGCAGTGGTCTTTTGAGGGGACCATTCATGGGGTCAGTACTGGAATGGCGATGGCGCCAAAGCTTGGCGACAGGGCTGTTTAGTCCCTCTTGAGGCCCCTTCCCCTGGGTTGAAAGCGGAAGAAGCACCTTGGGACCTTGGAGACCGCACGGGGGATGGCAAGGTAATACGGTACCGGGGAGAGGGCTCATCAATGGTACCGGATCTTAGAGGAGTGGTAGGTTCCATGGCACCAATACCGAGGATGGCTTGGTGCTGCCTGCAGTGCGCCCAGACCTTCGAAATGAAGGCTGGCTTACACCTTCCAATGGGTACTGGAGAGGGTGGGGTAGGCAGTAGGAGGAGAGCCTTCGCCACCTCGAATGCCTCAGGAGTTGTAGGGAGCATTACCGATCCTCCCCAGTCCTGTGAGGAATTCCCAGTGGGGGACCGAGAGCGGTGCTCATGCCTCGGTCCCGTCACCATTACCAAGCTGGTCTTGCGCTCCCTGGGGACACGGTGCTGGGAAGGCTCTGGTGCTGAGCTGGCATGTGGTGCCATACAGGACCCTGAGGCCTCAGGGATAGGTTGCTGCGTTTGCCCTGAGGCCAGTGCATGGCGTCTTTGCTCCCTGTCCTTGCTTGTCCTAGGCTTGAAGGATAAGCAGATGGAGCAAGCGGTGGCCAGATGGCTCTTGCCCAGGCGCTGGAGGCACGTCTCATGGGGATCATCCCGCGGGAAGGCCCTGCCGTATTTGGCACAGGGTTTAAACCCCGGCATGGCGGACAGTGGAGGAGCGTGATGTTGATGCACCGGCTCTAGGGAGGGAAGCTTCTTTGGTGGAAATAGGTCCATGAATAGGTGCTCCCAGTTGTGCGATAGGCTCATACACAGTGAACGATGAGGAGACAGGCTGCTTGCAAGCGCAAGGAGCGGGCTGTTCCACAACCAACGCTGAGGTGGACAAAATGGAACTGGGGAGGGGCTGGGCGGCAGCCACATATATAACCACAGGGTGGCATGGGCGGTGGTGGCTGCCAGCCCGCTTCTGACAGGCTAGGGCAAAAAGTACCGACCAGTCATACGCTGTGGCATGGATACACCTATTACTGAATGTATCCGAGCAGTGCTCGAAGAAGAACCAATTTCACCAGGGTAGTGTATGAGCCAGGATAATTCCTCAGAATAATGGGCCCATTCCTCTACTTACACCTAGTTGCTGTTATGCTATTGCTGAGACAGTGAAAAAAATTATGATGCAAATTCTCTGCTAGAATACTTCAAAAAACCACATTTAGGGCACAGTTTGCAGAATAAGTTCACAGAATGCAGAAAGCCTGGACCACTTCGCTATTTGCTACATTCATTAAGTTCAGTCATTTTTCAGATTTGCCCTGAATTTTGGATCCCCCATATCATTGGGGGCCCTGTGCCAGGGCATAGTTTGTCATTTTAAGTCCACCGCTGCTTTCAAGACTGTAGGAAATACCTAGAGCTGTAGATAAAGCACAACAAACAAGGAGTCCTGTGGCACATAAAGACTAACAAATTTATTTATTGCATGAGCTTTTGTGGGAGAAAATCCCACTTCAAAATGTTTGACGAACTGGGAGTTTCTTCTACAAAAGTTCAGGTGATAAATAAATTTGTCAATCTTTGAAACTGCCACAGAACTCCTTGTTTGTTTTGTGGAACTGGACTAACATGGCTAGCCCGTTGGAATTTGACAACAGAAAGGCTATGTCTACACGGCACTTTTATTTCGAAATAACACTCGTTATTTCGAAATAAAAGAAATTAGGTCTACACAACGTTTGCTTATTTCAAAAGGACAGATCCCATCCTTTCGAAATAAGAATCATCATTTCGAAAAAGTAAAACCTAGTCCACCCTCAAAACGGCCGTTATTTCAAAAGGGATATTTCGAAATAACGCCGTTTAGACCTGTTGTTTCGAAACAACACTGTTTAGACCTGTTGTTTCGAAACAACTGTTCGAAACAACGGGCCAATTGGCATTATTTTGGAATATCCCTTTCGAAATAACGGCTGTTTTGTTTGGGGGGTTTTCCTTATTTCGAAATGAACCCTTTCGAAATAAGGGTTTTATTTTGAAATAAGTCATTTCAAAAGGACTTATTTCGAAATAAAACTGTGTGTGTAGACATTGCCAAAAAGTGGAGTCCGTGCTGAAATCTTTTCCTAACTCACACTGGAAAAGGCCACACAAAACATGGTGCTATGTTCTGACTATCTGCTTTTTTTCCTCTTAGCCACATCATCATTTTGGTTGCAGCTTTTGGCTTCACTTGTGCAGTGTTGTCCCCTTTTCTTGATGCATAAGGACAGCACAACAGCTCTGCTTTTCTCTGGCCTCTGCTACCCCCAGTCTATTTTGCATTGCTGTTCTTACCCCCAGTTGCAGCCCACACCATTTTGTGCATATATCACACATCTGATTTGACAATTGGGTCCTTAATGTTTGATGTACACGTTTGTTACACACTGGTTGCTATCTTTAGTACAAGGTTGAGTTGTCTCATATAGGTTTGATTATACACTGTTATAAAACACTCCATGAAACTTAATATAAAGTGATTTTGAAAACCTTCCAGCATTACACTGGAATATAAACAGTTGGCTACAATTGGAAAATCTAAGCTACAGACAATGGGAGATGGTAACCTCTTGTGCATAGGATTTAAAATTATAGGATCATTGACCTTAAATGATTTATGTAGCCTGGGAAATCTAGAGTTAAGCAGCTTGCAAGACCGTGAAAGCCAGCCACAAAGTCTAGTGAACAGAAGCCTTTTTCTTTTTCTTTTTCGTTTTCTTTTTCTTTTTCTTTTTTTTTTCCTGCTGATATTCAGCATTGTTTCAATCAAAGTACAGGTACCATTTAAAGAATGACAGATCATGTGAGCTTTATACCTCTGTACATTGAATTTATACTTCATGACTCTGATGCATTTGACTTTTACATGATAAATTATGGTCTAGAAACTCATTTGAACAATTGACAAAATATAAATGAAAAGATTTTTAAAAGTGCTATTTTATTTTTTGTTGTTGATTGCACAGCTTTGGAAAGAGAGTATCAAAGGGGATAAAATTAGAAATGAAACAATCATTATGTACCAATACCAAAATTTACAAAAATGTAATGAAAAACCTGAAAAACTATTTTCTTCTTACTTGACTTACTCTTATAATATTACTGCATTTTTTTTTAAAAAAATACAATTTTAGAAAAAAAAATGAACGATAGCTTTTTGCAGTGATAGGCGACAGGTCAGAAAAGCATTTCAGAATAATTTTACACCTTTTAACCTTAAAAAATACTTTGCTGACAATTGAGAAAGGGCCTTAAAAGAAGCGCTGATAGGCATTCTCACAGCAGGGTTGCCATGTCCCATCACATAGCAGAGGGTTTCTGCATAATGTATCCTGTAATAAGTGTACTGCAAATCACAAGGCTTGAGTAGCAGTTTTAAGAAAGTAATCCTTGGCATGAACTGCTATTAGTGATGACACTGAAAGTTTGTTACATAAAACTCTTTAGAAGACATAAAGAAGGTAAACTGTTTAAAATTTTGATTGGTGCCTTGAAATAACTACTTTGTCATAGAAATCTGTCTGTATTTAAATATAGATTTAGTAGTCTCTGTTTTTCATTTTTCCCCTCATGCTTGGACAGTCTTATTAGCTGAAAACTGAAGAGTTTAGGTAAATTAATGTCACTTCTCCCTCATTCCTCTACTGAAACAGGTGATTGTTAGAAAAGTGTTTTCACGGTTACCAGTGCTAATTATGAATGCTAATACAATTGCTGATTACCTAGAGTGTCCCCTGTTTCAAGCCCTGTAAAAAATGGTGTGAAGATTTAAAAACATTTTGGCATAGCAAAGAGGAGCCAGTCCATCAATGACCAGCAAAGCCATATCCATGCTTTAATAATGACACTAATCAAAATGGGATCTGAATCTAGGAAAATCCTCCCTGTTGAAATGAATTTTATTTTTGTCTGGAAATGTAAATAAAAGAAAATGTGAAGAGGCCATTTCCAGGCAAGTTCTTTTCAATGCTAATGATGCAAATCATTGAAGTTTCACTGTCCCTGGGGATTCTTTTTTTTTTTGTCTTTCTCATTTCCATAACAATGACTTTTTTTTAGATTGAAATAAAAATATAATAGAAATAAAAATTTCTTTATACTTTTTTTGCAATACAGTTTAACAGATACCCAGAGAACAGAACTGGAATTGACTCTAAAACAACAATAAAAGATCTTCAGATAGGACTGATAGCAAAAGGTATTTTTTAAAAATTTATTTCTGGTGGAGATATTTCTGGCTGCTTATGGCAGTGCTTGAGATAAGTTGCTAGTATTCTAAAAGCTCTGTATTTCAGTGTCATACCCGCATTTCTCAACTCTTAATGTTGGGAAAACAAAGTATTTCAGTGTTAGGTTTTAACTGAAAAATGTAAGCCTGGAGCATGCATGTAATGGTTAACATGTTAGCTTTTTTTTTTTTTTTTTTTTTTTGGTAGTTAGTTCATTTCAGGACTGGATCCTCTTGAATGTCAAAGACTCTGGATTGATATTAAAGTATCTTTGGAGTGGAGCTGGCAGCTCTGAATGACTTGATAAAAAAAAGAAACTAAAACAACCCTAGTGATTAGTGCATAGGAGTCGATTGTGCCCCAAGCCCTAATTAAGGGTGGAGCAAGGACCAGATCACAATTTAGAGAGGCACAGAATGGTTGCTGGTGTTACCCCTTGTTCTGAGGAATGGGGGGAGGGAAAACACAGCCTGTGTCAGCCCTGTACCTGAAACAGACCCCCTTCCCTTCCTCCTCTACAAGCAGTGGATCTGGAAAAGGATCAAAGCTCCACCCTCTTCCCTCCCACACCAATGTGGGTAGGAGAGCAGCTGTAGTCCCAAGGAGGCTACTCTAAACACACATACATCTTCTCCTCATTTTGCAACATATAACTTGGCTATCCCATGCATGGAGCACAAGGTGTCCCCTTTACTTGAGCATATCATATGGGCTCACAGTTGTGCACATAATTTGAAACTTGGGGCAGAGAAGAAAAAAATCCTGATTATCCTATAATTCCTCTACCCAAAGAGTTAATGGCACTTTACAAACACTGATGAATTAAGGCACGGTGCTCCTCTGAAAATCTGGCTTTGTCTTTCAATCACTGCTTGGGCAAGTGGACAGTTTTCAGTTTATTTATGTGCAGCTGCCAGCTCTGCAACCTCAGGCTGGGGTCTGCAAGGCAGGCTATCATACTTTTGGCTCATATGCCAATGCTAGTAATAATCTCCCATCACAAAGGAGAGCCCTACTCTGATGGAGCTTCCCTGAGCCTATGAATAGGGAGAAGACCGGCATGGCTGCAGTCTCTCCACCATCATGAGAGCAGCTCCATTGAAGTTGTAAGGGGTAGGGCATGACAGGCAGGGCCAGCTCAAGGGGCTGTGGTGCCCTGAGCCAGCTTTTGATTTTGCACCCCCCCACATGGGGGGGCATCAGGAAGCAGAACCTGGCCTCCACTCTGGGCTGACTCGCCCTACCCCCAGGGCAGGGAACAGCTGGCCCAGGGGTGAAGCAGGCAGGTACAGAGGCCAGGCTCCACTCTCTTGCTTCTCCCCTGGGCTGGCTGTTCTTCCCTAGGGGTGGGGCAGGCCGGCCCAGAGGCAGGGCGGGATAGCAGAGTCCACCCCATGGACTGGTGCACTGCGGCCCTGGGGGCAGAGTGACTGGCTTAGGGAGGAGTAGGAGCGTGGGGTACAGCTTTTGGGCTGGCCCACCCCACCCTGCCCTGGCATGGCACCATGGCTGCCCATAAGCATATAGGGCCTCATTTGCTTATGGGTCAAGCCAGCTCTGGTGACAGGAGCAGGCATAGAGGACCTCGGGCAAAAGAAGGGACTGTGGGGAGTTGGGCTGTTGTTCTAGTGCTGTCCTATGCAGACTTGCAGGATTAACAGCAATGATTATTGAGCTTCCTGACCCATGGGATTTTTGGATGGAAATACAGTTCAGGGTTAATACAGCATGGGATTATTTCACCTCCCTCTGGGACTCCCCTTCAGCTGTGATGTGCGGCTGCTGGGACATTAAAGCAAAAACAGCATGATTCCTTCCCAGGAAAGCCAAGCTACTGAGGAAAAGAGAGAGGAGCAGTGTGATATGGGCAGATGGACAGATCTCCCTGTGTCTGTTTCATACTTCTGTGGATCAAATGTGTGATCCCCCAGCCCCCAAAAAATCCCTTAATTTGGAGGGTGTCACCTCTCCAAATCCCATAGCCACTCATACCCCTCCCCTTGAGAGGTTAATTACCCAAAACCCCAAGAGGTCAAGCTCATAGAGTGAAAACTTGACCTTAGTTAAGGCAATGAAAAACTCCCACTGCTATTAATGGGGGCACAAAGTCACCCATGGAGTATTTCTTTCCTCTTGGTTCTTGTCTGTAGATTCCCCCACAAGAGGATGGTGGCGTAGTCCATACTGAAAAATGTTGACACATGAAGGGAAAACAGAATTTAAATCATTTTATTCCAGGGGTCTCAAACTCAAATCACCATGAGAGCTGGATGAGGACTAGTATATTAGCCTGAAGGCCACACCACTGAAACCTTTTCATTCAATGATATTGCAAATAGAGATAACAATACTGTCGTTGTGGGCCACGGGAAATAGCTTTAAGGGCTACATGAGGCCCATGGGCTGCATGTTTGAGACCCCTGTTCTATTCTATAGGTTATGAACTGCTATAGTGTATTTTAAGAAAAGCTCTCAACATTTTAGCTACTGAACTGGGACAATTTTAAGCATCTAGAGAGCTGATGCATTGATTTAGAAGCTGATGATTTTATATCGTAACCTTCTGACCATATTCACTCTAAACCTCACACTTTTAAGATAGATAATTATTCCTATTTTACAGATTAATTTTGAACTTCATTTTCTCTCCTGTGGTAATTTGGAGAACCATGCAAATTATTTCACACTAATACAAGAATATTCTTAATACCACAAACTGACTGAAGTGAGTCACAAACCTGCTGAAGAAGAGCTCTGTGTAGCTCAACACTTTTTTTTTCACCACCAGAAGGTGGTCTAGTAACAGTGGGTTACTAATATAACCGTCCTTCTTCGAGATGGGCTGCTCACCTACATTCAGTTACAGGTGTCTACCTGCTGCAGTGCACAGTTATCCAGAAACATTTTTGTCCTAGCCTGTCAGCTTGGGGTCAGCAGCCAATGCCCCCTCTGTGACACGACCACAGCTATATATATGACCCTGACCCCCCTCAGTCCCTTCTTTTCACCAACTCCAAGTAGCGAGGATGGAGGGAGGGATCTGAATGTACGTGAGCAGCCCATCTGGAAGAAGGACGGTTACATCAATAACCCACCATTTTTCTTCGAGTGCTGCTCACATCATTCATTTACAGGTGACTGCTAGCCATGCCCAGGGTGGTAGGCAGAGTTACAGCTTATACACTTTGAGTACAGCTCTGCCCAACACACAATCCTCTCTTGCCTGTTGGATGATTGTGTAGTGTGTCATGAAGGTATGCACTGACAACCATGTGGCTGCTCTGCAGGTCTCCTGGATTGAGACCTGTGCAAGGAAGGCCTTTGAAGATACCTGTGCTATCGTTGAGTGCGCCCTCACCCTCCTGAGGATAGGTGTGTCTGACCTTCCATAGCAGTTTTTAATACAGTTCACTATCTATTTGGAGATGCACTGAGTTGTCACTGGTTGACCTCTTTTTCATTCCGTAACTGCAATGAAGAGTTGAGAGGTCTTGCGAATGGATGTGTACGCCCAATGTATGTCAGGAGCGTTCTTCTGACATTTAGGGTGTACCACTTCCTCTGTTTCTCTGTAACCTGAAGGTCTGAGAAAAACACTGGGAAGCAGATGTCCTGGTTCAGGTGGCATGGGGAGGCCACCTTTGGGAGGAAAGTTGGGTGTGGTCGTAGGAGCACCTTGTGAGCAAAGAACCTTGTATACAGAGGTTCTGAGGAGAGGGCCCTCAGTTCTGAGACCCATCTTGCTGAGGTTATGGCTACCAGAAAAGCCGCTTTCCATGAAAGAACCAACAGCATGCAAAAGTCTAAGGGTTCATAGGGTGATTCTGTTAAGCCGTGGAGCACCACATTCAAGTCCCATTGGAGTGTAGGATCTCTGGGTTGTGGGTAGATTCTCTCAATACCCTTCAAGAACCTAACAGAGGTAGGGTGTGAGAACACTGGGACCCCTTCCACCTTATCATGAAGTGCCGAGATTGCCGCTAAGTGGACCTTGAGAGAGGGGGTCGATAGGCCCCTATCCTTAAGGTTTAGGAGATAGTCGAGTATAGAGCCAATGGGGACTGACTCTGGTATCATCCCCCTTTCCGTGGACCACAGGGAAAAAACATTTCCACTTAGAAGTGTAGGTAGCCCTAGTGGAGGGCCTCCTACTATGGAGTGGTACCTTGTGAACTCTCTCTGAGCAGTGTCTCTCAGTCTCATTTAACCATGCAGCCTCCAGGCTGTTAGGCGCAGCACTTTCGGGTTCAGGTGCCGTAACTGGCCCAAGTCCTGATAGGAAGGCTGGTTTGCCCCTAGATTGTACAGGCTTTGATGGAGCTGGGGTCGGCAGCTGAAGTAGTGCCTTTACCGCTGCAAAGGCTTTCTGGAGTAGAAGGCACGGGCAGATGCTCCAGCCCTTTTCCTTGAGGCAGAGGTGCCAGTGACAGAGTCACATGGCGCCGTGATGGTGCCGAGTCAGAAGCTAATTGTGGCTTTTTCTCAGCTGGAGAGTGGTGCTGAGAGGGCTCTGGTGCCAAACTGGCACATGGAGCCAGCAAATCCTTAAATGCTTCAGGTGAACCCAGCACCAGCTGCAGGGCCTGTTCTCAGGCAATGTTATGCAGCCTTTGCTCTCTTATCTTTTTGAGTTCTTTGTTTGAAGGATCGGCAGGTTGAGCATTTATCCGCCCAGTGGGACTTACCCAGGCATTTAAGGCACTTCTCATGGGGATCATCTGTCGGGAAGGCCTTGCTGCAGGTCATGCAGGGTTTGAATCTGAGCATGACTGGTGGAGGAGAGGAGAACGGGCTCCAGGTGAGGGAATCCACTGACTTTGAGAGATGCTCAGAAAACAAACGAGACAGGCGCTTGCTGAAGGGGCAAGAGCGGGCTGTTCCAGTACCGTCAGTGGGGGTGGAAAGAAGGAACTGAGAGGGGTGAGGGTCAAGGTCATATATAGCCACAGTTGTGGCATGGAGGGGGCGTTGGCTGCTGACCCTGTGCTGACAGGCTAGGGCAAAAGAGTTTCCAGATAACCGTGCTATGCGGCATGTAGACACCTGTAACTGAATGATGTGAGCAGCACTTGAAGAAGAAAAAATATTACCTCACACACCCTGCTTCATAACACTTCAGTCACATGTAAATAGGGCATCTGCAAGTAGTCTTCCTACAAAGATAATCTTAATGGCCCTGACTGCCTGGCTCTGTTACTCAACTTTTATCAATGTAAGAGCGCTGATTTCAGTGGAAGTAAGCCAGTGTAAAAGTGAAATAATTCCATGAGGAGTCAGGCACAAAATCTTTAAAGATCTTGAAAGTACCTTCTTCTTCAAGTGTCTGATGAAGTTGGGTTTTCTCCCATGAAAGCTCATGTGATAAATAAATGTGTTAGTCTTTAAAAGTGCCCCAGGACTCCTTGCTTGGTTGGTTTTTTTTTTTTTTTTTTAAACACCTGTCACTGTACACTAACCTGCAAGTTCTTGTTTAAGTAATCTGTAATTCATACCTCAAAAATAGCCATCTCTCCCCACCTACTTCCTGCAGAGAGTGGTTAGCGAAGTGTTAAATTACTAACAATTATCTTTATACACTATATATCACTGTGAAGTACCATAAATAAAACCCAGCTACTTGTTAACTAAATGAACAAATACAGTTGTCCTACAATAACCTGGCGTTTTAATTGAATTATTTTCTAACTTGCAAAATCCAGTAATTTAGAGTTGTCCTCCCTCTTATTGGTGTGTATTTTCAAAGCATCCTGCTTGGAAATTATAGCTGAAGATCTATAAACTTCCCCATTGATTTTGTTGTCCTTGATTGCTACAAATGCACTTCAGATAATTCTAGTCTATTGGGAGGGTATTGCTATACGTGAATACTTCACCTCTCTTGGGCTTTCATTGTTCCTTACTGCAACCTGCTATCTATATCTCTTCATCTTCTAATACAGATATCAAACAATATTTGATCTTGGAAGTGAATGTTAGAATGGGCTCAGTATTGCCAGCCCCAAGCATTCCAAAATCATGAGTCGTGCCTCCCTAAAAATGACACTGACTCAAACATCATAATGTCACTGCAAGATGGTGCACAGACTCCCCAGCTGGGGATGGAAAAATAAAGTCCTCTCCATATCCCTTTCTTTAGGGCTTGATTTATTTCTAAAAACACAAATTCAAAACCATAACAAATCAATTAAAGCTACTGAGTTATAACCACCTGAGGTCTTGCCAGCTTCAGCCAGCTGGGATGGGAAAGGACATGCCTCATCCCTGTGGTAGCCTCCTTTTCTCCTGCTTCCTCTTTCATTTTATGATCTTGGCCAGATAAGCCCTGTGGCAGACAGGAACCTGGTAACCCCTTCCATGCCAGAGTGCTTTTACATATTGTCACAATTACCTTCGACTGTCCTTATAAAATGTCAGCAATTGTGGGTTACATAGTAATATTTTCCTTCCAAAGTCCCAAATGACATTTGCAAAAATGAAAAGAAAGAAAAGCATCTGAAAGTTTTGCAGGAACTATTGCCATAAATGATGTTGGGCAGAGAGGAATGAAATGGAGTGGGATTCAAATGAAAATTCGGGAGAGTCCCTTTCAATCCAGGACTCATGAGGTTGTTATATATTCCTCACATGTTATGTTGCTAAGCGACACTTAGCAATGTGAATCCTGCATTCTTCTCTTTCCAGTTAGGTACATCTTCAATTCACTTTCTTCTTTGTCTTCAGCAGTAGCACTATGGCTTGCAGCATAAGAAGTGCCAAATCTGCATGGAGGCTACTCTGGGAAAACATACATCAGACCTGTGGAAAGTATAAATGTGTAACAGTGGGTTGAAATATTTTCATGTTTAGACTAGTACCTGATATGTTCTGAAAACTATCCCAATCCATACTATTTGCACATACCACTCCCTGCCTTTGAGGAATATGTCAGCTTTGCTGCAGTACTCCTCTGCTTTGTGACTAGCAGTAGTTGTTGGCTGAAAAATGGTAGCTGCTTTTTGGAGCTATTTGAGTTGCAACATTCCTTTGGAAATCACTGCGAACACTGAAATTTGTGGTATGGGGAGGAAGAGCCTGAGTGAGAATTTAAAGGGGACTTTCATTCTGGACCATGCATGTTGAAGTGCCACAGGAGAGGACTCTTTGTTTGTTTCATTCTGGACTAAACTTTAAAATGTCCCATGAAGCTATTTGTCAGGTGAAGTTATGTTTGCTAGCACACAGCAGTAGTTAGAATGCACATTGCCTGTGGATCCTGTTCCCTTTTCTCCTTAGCAAACCTTTAAGTGATCTTCAGGGCCCTAAAGTGTGTGTCTACACTGCATTGTAAATTTGGGTCAGTGTGATTGGACTTGTGAACTCAGAGTTTCCAAGCCAATGCTTGAGTGTCCACACTGCACAGTAAAGCTGAATTCACATTCGCTGACCTTGGGTCTCTCATCCAAGCTGATGCATATGTATTGTATGGTGCAGACTTTCTGATTTTGTTCTGCATCTTAAACTGCATCCACACTGCAGAATGACAGGGCTGGGACCAGAGTCATAGTGGGACTTTGGCTCTGACTCACAAGCCTGTAGTAAGGTCCTGGGACCCAGGTCCTGAATGCTTGCTGACCTGATTCAGATAGTGTGTGGATTGAAATGTGGCTGGAGCTTAAACCTGAATCAAAGCCCAGCATTAGTGTGTGGCATAGACTTACTCAAAGGCTCTGATTTTCAACCTTTTGTGGGTTGCGACACACTTGGTGGCATATTGCAACTCTACAGAACACACCAGCCCACCCCACCCCCAAGCCAAATCCAGCCATCTCCCTGGCTTTTCTGTGACACACTTACCAATGTGTGGTGACACAGTAATGTGTCCCAACACAGTGGTTAAGAACTGCTGCCTAAGGTGGCCAGTGCTAGGGTTGGTGTTAGTAGGGTTGGGGAGAGGAGCTATGAAGAAGGGGAGTTGCTGGAATACTTAAAGGGGAGGGGTAATTTTTCTCCACTCTAATTTAGGGACCTCCTGTCCCAGCTCTGAATAGGTTCTTCATTTCCAGATTAGTTAAATTTGTACTTCAGAAACCACACTAGCTTTGCTAGGGACTGGGGACTGACTGGCTAAGCAGCGATTCTGCAGATTCTGTAACCTGCAGGTTATGGGGGACATGAAGCTGGGTGTGAGTCAAGTGTGCCCTTATTGCCAGGATGGCTAAGACTGCATTAGTGGGAGCACTGACAGCAGGTTAAGGGAATTAATTATGACCCTCTATCTGGCAATAGTGAGGCCACATTTAGTGTAACATGTCCATTTTTGGGCCCCCCACTACAGAATGGATGTGGACAAGCTGGAGAGAGTTCAGTTGAGGGCAACACAAATGATTAGTGGGTTGGAGCACATGATTATAAGGGAACTGGACTTATTTAGTCTACAACTTAGAAGGGGGGAGGGCAGGGATTTGATAGCAGCCTTCAACTGTCTCAATGGAAGTTCCAGGGAGGATGGAACTATGCTGTTTTCAGTGATGGCAGGTGGCAGAACTAGGAGCAATGCTCTCAAGTTGCAATGGGGGAGGTCTAGGTTAGCTATTAGGAAAAACTTGTTCTCTAGGAGGATAGTGAGGCAGATGGGTTACCTAGGGAGGTGGTGGAATCTCCATCCTTAGCGGTTTTTAATGTGTGGTTTGACAAAGGCCTGGGTGGGATGATTTAGTTGGGGTTGGTCCTGCTTTGAGCAGGGGACTGGACTAGATGACCACCTGAGGTCCCTCCCTACTCTAATCTTCTATGATTCAAAAAAAATAAAACTGGGTCAAAGGCCTCCGGATGAAATAAAAATGACTTGTCAAACTGACAGCATTGGGTAGGTTCAGAGGGTGGGGAGCAAAGAACTTTCTAATGATTGCTGATATTCTCCTGCCCTACAGCCCTCAGCTGGTCCAAGGAAGAGGAAAAATTACTCCCTCCCCAAGCATTGCAGCAACTCCTCTTCTTCATAGCTCCACTCCCCCATTCTACATGGCTGCAGGAGTATGGCTTCTTCCCTACAGAGCTTGGCAGGCTGCAAGGAAAGATGTAGTCAGTGAAAACAGGAGGCCTTGATGAGACCAATAGGTATTCCCTCCCTTCCTCCACTTCTGATAGGTCTTCTGAAACTCTGAGGTTTGCTGGAGTGGAGACCCATCTCCCTTGTATCTAATGAGCTATAGGAGTAACTAACTAGGAGTCTTGTACAGCTGTAGGAGGCTCTTTCCTCCCCATCACTCCCAGAATAAGCCAAAATCAAGCATCCAATCTCCAGTGAAACAAAATAGACTCCTCAGGAATTGACGAGTTGTGCTGATCAAATGGTTGATTTCTTTGGTTCAGGGGACAAAAAAAATGTTTTAAAAATTGTTTTGGGTCAAACTGAAATGTTCAGTCTTTTTAGTCAAAATGAAAACCCATCCCCCCCACACAGATTGAGTGAAATTAACTGTCTTGCTTAGTTTTTTTTTTAAACAAATCCAACTAAAATTGGAAACAAAATATCCTCTCAAAAAAAAAAAGATTGAGTGGTTTGTTTTGGAAATGTCTAAAGAAATTGTTTTGATTGATATTGTTATTTATTCAGGTGGCCAAAATCATTTCCCAAATTTGACCTGAATTTGCAAATTGTATCAGTTGCCCTGAAACTGTGCTTTTTGGGTGAATAAACCATTTGACCATAACATGTCAACCAGCTCTACTTACCCATCTTGTAAGTCTAATAGGAAATATGGGGGGACAGTCCTGTTGAGCCTCAAAAGACTTAGTGATGGTGGAACCTCAATTAACTGAAAGCTTATAGTGTGGCGGAAATGGCACCCTGATGAGCCTCCTACAGCTGAGAGGAAGGAGTGTCCCACATAGATCATGCAAGGTCATTTATGGAGAGTAGCTTTTAACGAGTCTTCTAAGGCTCTCAGAGGGGACTGTTAAACCTCTAAACGTTCTTTGGGACTATTTCCTCCTGCAGAGCTCATTAGGTCCTGTCTCTCTGTGTGTGCATATGTGCCCTGCTGAAATATCATGAGGTGTAGATGAGCACAAAAGCTGATCTCAGAGGGTATGAAAAGGAAGGCCAGCCATTAGTGAATCCTTCAAGATGTCTGCTTCTTTTGCTGTGAGATAAGAAATCCTGAATCCCTCAGCCAGTCCTTTTCTCCTCTGCCTCAACAGATGAATTCAAAGACATTTCTCCAGATGAACGATCATTTCTGTTTTTCTCTATGGTTTATTCCTGTAGGGGAGGATGATGCCCAATAGTAGCCTTCCTGGGAGAAAATTGGAGATGTATCGTATATGATGGCTGAATGCTTTGCTATGGCTTTTCAGCTTATTTCCTAACGACCTTTTCTCACCCCCCACCCCCACAAAACCTCATTCTCTAATCTTTAACACACTGAAACGATCATGATTTGTTACTTTCTCTTAATGTATTGATAAGCTTTTTAAAACCTGAATTAACCTTTGTATATTGTCAGCTGTGTTTTTGGTTGCATTTGTCTGTCAGAATTTCAAGAAGCATAGACTCAGCCGTAGAAAATCAGTGACCTTCAGATATTAAAAACTGCACTGCAGTGAGTAAATGATACCTAACAGTGTTGTCTGGTGAGACTTTTTCTTTCTCTCTTCATCCTATAGCAGAATCAATTGTTTTTTCGTTTGTAAAGCATAAAGGAGTTAATGAATAGATACTGAGAAGGTATGACTGAGATGATGTCAGAATATTTCCAGCAAAAGAATGTCAACTCTCCTCTGGCCAGTAGCAGGATCTGCCAATTCTCTGCTTTTTAACTCCACCCCTACATTCTTCTTGTCCGGTTCCCACAGACATAGAGTGGCACGGGAGGTCAGAGTGGACGAATACAAAAGAAGACCCCCTGCTGCCAGGGCCATCGTGCTGGGCTGTCACTACTACTAATTCATGACTTCACCTTTAATCTCACAGATCCATTATAGGTTAAAAAGAGACCCATTTTACAGCTGACAAGATTGAAGGGAGCACAGCCCAGGGGGAGGAAAAAAAAAAAGAGAGAAATAAACCTTTCTAAAGTTTGTATAATTATAGCCACCTGCTAAAAATAGAAATTTGCTTTTCACTTTTCCTTTCCTTAAGCTAAGGGGATATGTATTTTAGGTGGAGACATGATAAATAGAACTAATTCAGAAATCTGCTAGGTACTTTGATAGAGCACATTGTTAGGGGAAGAAAGAATAGGGGTGGGAGAGGGAAGAGCAAAGGAAAAAAGAATAAGATTTCAGTATGAGGGATGTACAATGAGAAGGATAGGAGTGTTTTAAATGGCTCATCATTGTGTCATAGAATGTTTTGTATTTCTGTGCTAGATCACCATGGGGAGACAGAATGAATGTTGACTAATAACTTTATAAAATACTGATGTTAAAGGTGGGCTAATTGAATATGCGTTAATAACAGTGGGGCAATAAATATGCATTTATAGTACTTATGGTGTGAAATTGAATGTAACTACAGTTATTTATTTTTTAAAAATTCATAAAGTAGACTTGTTGCCCCTTCACAATTACACTTATTTTTTATCTGTTCCAAGAATACTGAATGAGTGCTCAGAAATAATTAGGCATATATTGCAACTGGTGATGGGCAGTGTCTCCAAAAGTAATTCCGCTTCTTTATTTTGTTGATAGGGCAATCACCTCAAATATGTGCTTTACTAGAGATTTATGTGCAGTTATTTTAAGTCAGTTAGAACCGATCATCACAATGAATTCCAGTTGGGAGGTAGGGTGTGGTGACATTTATAAAAGAAGAGAAATAATAAAATCTGCTTTTAAGGAAATTAAAAAACTAATAATTCAGTACAAAGTAAAGTTAAAATGCTCCACTTGAAATTTGGGGTGAATTTTTGAGCATTCATGTTTGGAAATCCAGACTAGTATTCTGCTTGGCTAAGAGAGCGTTCGTTAATACTGTATAGTACTAATGTGAGGATGTAGGATATCTTTATTCACATCCTCCTGTGATGTGTTTCATTCAGTAAAGTCTGTGCTCAGAACATTACTCTCTCAATAAACAAGCAAACCATAATAAGGACACTGGTTTATCAAGGGCACCATACACAGCGTACTGTACAGCCTGCCCTCTGCTTCCATGATGAAGAATATGAGAACACAGTGGATATGACAGTGGGGCTCAGGGAAGAGGAGCATGCAGCCTTCTCTCCAGTTCTTCTCCACCACCTCTGTGGATACTCTGTGGGGTTTGCTGCTTTCTTGAGCACAGTCCCTGGCCAAACCTGTAGGCTACCCTAGCTAAATTTATGCTGTTAGAGTTGTACAAGTTTCCCTGTCCATTTGATGACCTTCCCTAAAATAGGCTCCAGGAACAGGAGCTGGCACAAAGCCCATGACAGCATGGATCCTCTGAAATGCTGCCAAGCAGCTAGGATGCAAGAAGTCAGTGGTTGTGTGAAGTCATGGGGCTCTCTGAGATCAGCATAGCTCTTAGGGAGTCTGTGTGTTCAGGGCTAATCCCCCTGCCAGGTCTGCCGGGGAGACAAACTTGCCATCATGCTGAGGGAAGAGTGAGAAGGGGGAAATGCGGTGAGTGAGAGGTCGCTTAGTTGTCTGGCCCCTACAAGAATAATCCAAATGGGGAAAACTGGCCCCTTTGCCACGTCTCAAAGCACAAATCACCAGTTAGGGGCGTGGCCTTGCTGTCATTGAAGTCAGCAGCTAACCTCTTATTGTCAAAGTCCAAGTAAGATTGAGATTTGATCTATTTTCATAAGAGTAAATGATAAAATTTCTATTGACTTGAAAGGGAGCAGGTTCTAAGTCCATGTCTGTTCAGAGCTTTGGACCAAATCCTGCTTGCTTAATCAACACAGAGTGACCTATGGAAGTAAGCTTCCAGGAGCCAGGCAGTCCTTTCACTGGCAAAACACCTAGTGAAGTCAATGCCAGCCAGCTTTGTCTGGGTCAGTACAATGTACTGATTTCATAGTTAGTACTCTGGATTTAGTCCTCCATTCCTTGTGTGACAAGCAAGCCACATGCAAATATTCATTTTCCTGTTAGAGGGGGTGCAAGTTTTGTGTAGCAATAGCAGCAGCAGCAGTTTCAGTGCTGCTTTCTCTTCAATGCTGGTGACTCAGCAAAAACCTTAAATTTCACCCAAATATAATTAAATGTTAAAACTATGGCACGAACTTGGAAGCCACAGTAAAAGTTAATTATCTGATATTTTAAAAACTTCTATTGCAAAGAAAAAGCTCAGGGTGGTGGGAAGAAAGCAGAATGCTATGAACTCAGAGCATAGCTTTAGTTGCGTATTAATTATCTAGACGTGTATTTTTACCTGATAAATGGAGAGTTCCTTTGAACTTAATGGAACAGATTCACCCCTGATAGAAATCTATTGAAGTCAATACAGTTACACTAGCAATTAATTTGTCCCATGACATCTTTTTGTGTGAATGTATATTTAGACATAAAGTCTATGGTTCTGGTTTCTGATCAATCAAGTAAACATTTCTAAGTTTGTGAATTCTTCTTGAAATATAAAACTGGAACTGTTTCTTTGTATGTTTTGTCATTCCAGCTGCTGCATGATGTTAATGTGCTAAAAACCATCATGACATTTTCATTTAAAAAGCTTGTGTGCATGAGTAGTGAATGCAATTTTCAAGTGAACTAAATTATAATATGCACAACTGCATATTATAATCTAATGGTCTGATAATTATAAGGGAAAAAACCCCAAAAGTTCCTTTTTGAGTAGCAGTCAAGAAAATATTCCTATGCCAACTCCAAAACACAAACAAGCAATGGTTGAACAATTTACTCTTTCAAATTAGGTGTAACTTTTGGTCCTTATCTGAAACTATATGCTGAGTTTCAGCCAAGAGAGAACCTTTTTGTGGCTAAAGAAAGGGATTTGTGAAAGAAATGTTCATAACCAGAGTGATAGGAATGTCCTTCAGAATCCTCAACTGTCAGAGGGGAAGTGCGGCCTGGTAGCAAGGGAAGGCAAAGAGGGTTGTATCCCAGCTCTCACTGCTTGGATGCGTCATGCAGAGGTGTATATTCAGCTAGTCAGAGACCCAGACTCTCTTTTGTTGAGCATAATTTGAACTCACATTTTGTGCTTCCCAAATGAAATGAAGGTACACATGTGAGTATTTGTGCTTCTAACTCCCTGATTTATTTCGACAATTGGATGGTTAGAGGTGCAAGTACTCATATTTATGCACACCGTTCAGTTCTGCACTCCAAAGCTGATGGTGCAAATGTTGTGGATATAATTTACATCTAGAAAAGATAACTCTTCTGGATATTTTCCCTTTAATCTCTTTCTGCCTCAGCTTTCTTGTCTGTAACATGTGGCTAAAGTATTGCTTCCAACTTTCATAAAGCAGTTTGAAAGCTTTGGTGAAAGACACTATGAGCCATTACAAAACAGCTCAGCACACTGGATAGTGAGTGTTTCTGAAAAATTTGGCTCCATATCATTGCAAAGCATTATTATTTTCATGCTCTATATACTGTGAATCCTGATGTTTCATGCCAGACAATTACCTGCAGGTTCTTATTACAGTATGCCTGCTATATTTCACACAGCTCTTGGATACTCAAGGAGTTATCTTTAGAACTCATATTTTAAGATAAGACTAATCCATTTTAAACACTCTATAACAAGGAGTGACTTGTAGAGTGAAAACATAACCAAAGATTTACTCTTACAGGGAAAGAATAATGACTTCAGCTTTTAATAATGCATTGGATGCTTTAATGGGAATTCTTTTCTTTTAAGCCATGAGTAAGAACTAGAAGAGTATGCCCATCATCACTTTGCTGTGATTATTAGAGGCAGGGTGGGAGTTTCTTTGCATGGTATGCCCATCATCACTTTGCTGTGAGACGATAGATACAGGATGGGGGTTTCTTTGCACTGGTCACAGTAAATACATAAGTTTTGTTGATTGGACTTATTATGATAGTAGAATCCAAAGATCCCAGTCAGGACTGGAGCAAGCATAGGCCTAGATCCTGGCTGGTGGACTTTAGTCTGCTGACTTCAGGAGTTTGCCTGTTAGCAGCAGGTGAAAATATTTTTGGGAAGAACAGAATAAAATTGTGAGACTCCACTCATGTGCCTGTACAGGTGCAGGTGTCACTGTCTTCATCCTGGCCTGATGCAGAAGGGAGGCCTGAGGGAGGAGTGTGGTTTGGCATCACGACTAACCCTCCCTGAACTTATTTTCAACAGAAGCTTTAGTGCCATGGGGCTGAGGCTGGCTCCCTGCTCTGGCCTATTGGCTCTTCTTGTGATGGGCTTCTCTGAAGGAGAGGGGATAGCCATCTGACCACTACAAGAACATGGGGAAGAGAGGAGAAAAGGTCACCAGCCCTGTGTAATGCTCCATAGGGATGCTGATGCCAGCAGTGAGGGGGCTTACAGTGCGTGTGTGGGTCCGCTCGTGTGTGTGTTGGGGGCGGCTCCTGAGTGAGCCTAAGAGGAAAGGAGCAATTGAAGAAAGGAGAAAGGGGTTGGTTCAGCCAAGAGCTGGAGGCAATTTGGGCTTATCTGTTGGGTTGATGGACTTGTGTGTCAGGTGCAGCAGATGGGCCCTAGGGGAGTAAGGGGCAATGTTTCACTTGCTTCCTTCTTCTCCAGACTCTGTGGACTCCCCCTGCCACTGGGCTGTGGGGACTCTCCCTGCTTGTCTTGCTGCCTGGTAGGCAAATCACTCAGCCCCAAGCAGGCCCTGGCATCACTGGTGATGAGACTTTGCCCTCCAAGCTGGGTTTGCCTGCAGGGTAGCAGAACGACTCAGATTTCGTGAGGGTGGGGATAGAGCCCTGTGTAGTCACAGCTACCTGCCACCTGCAAGTTTGTCCACGTAGACCTGATTGCAGGATCAGTCATGTAGAGCAGGGAGAGATGGTGCCTGCCCTGATGAGGTTACAGTCTAATTAGATGTGATACAGCAAAGAGTGGGAAGTGGGGATAAGTGATGCATGAAGAACAAACTAAAAGTCAGTTGTAGGCTCCATGACTATGTCTACACTGGCAATTTAGTTCAAATTAAGGAGGCTTAATTAAAACTAAATTAGTCCCTGTCTACAAAGGGCTTTCATTAAGTAAATTAAGAAATTCCTTATTTTGACTTAATGAAAGCTTAATTTGAATTAATAAGAACCACCTGTTAATTTGAATTAAGTCTTAATTCAGCTCCTTAGTTCAAACTAAGGATGGTGTAGAACTGAATTAACTCTAAATTCGACTTTATTAAATTTGAATTAAGGGCAGTGAGGTCGAATTAACAAAGTGGACTAAGTCAACTTGACATTGTCAACTTAGTCCACTTTGTAAATTTGACTTAATAAGGTTGAGTTTAGTTCAAATTCAAGTTGAACTTATTAGTTCAAATTAACAAATTCAACGTAACTTTTTGTAGTGTAGACATAGCCTATGTGTGCAAGTCTCGTGGTTCAATGACATATAGAGAAGCTGTAAATTATAGCTTGCTCACTTGATACTTTGTTTATTTGCCTTTCTCTCCTCTTCATTTTGCATTGCTAGCCCACTGAAACTGTTACTGAAGAAAATCCTTTCTTAGGATTTAAAAGTGCTCTACTTACTTACTTGTTTAGTTATATGAGCATTGCATCTGGAGCTGGTTGGCATTGTCCTGACCAGCTCTAGTCAAATGCACGGATAGTACTGAATTCAACCAATGTTATATTCTGTGGGAACATTGTAATGGATCATTTGTGTGAAAACATGGCCTGCCTTCTTCCCCATTTTCACCTAAGGCTGCCACATTACCCAGTTTCTCTCACTACAGACTATGTGAGGGAACCTGCTTGAGAAGTATACTGTCAGCTCATAACCAATAACCATCTCTTCTTGGTCTCCAGGGTCATTAAAGCAGCCGAAGTATCAGTAACAGAAATGTTTGCTATGTAACTGCTGGCCACAGAAGCTGAACTTGCCTGGAAGAGGACATAGCTAAGACTGTGGGGAGAGCAGGTACACCAACAGGTAGAACATGAACAAATGGTCTCCCAATGTCCATGAAAAGTGCAAGGGAACAAGGGTATCAGATGGGTCACCAAGAAAACTTTAAGGGTATGTGTACACTGGAAGCAAAGGTGTGATTATGGCACAGGTTGGAATATACATGCTCGCTTTAATCTAGCTAGAAAGGTAACAATTGTGGTAAAGAGTGGACAGCACAGGCTTCAGCACAGGCTAGAAACTCGAATATGTATCCCAGCTCTCCAGAGGACATGTACTGGAGTGGCTGGCTCATGCTTGAGCCAATGCTGCCATGTCTTCACACTACTGTCAGCCACACAAGCTAGATTATAGCTAGGGCAGGTATGCGGCTATAAAATCTTCTGTGATTCTGTGGCTAATGTGTTACAACTACACCTCCACAGGCATGGGAGACATGCTCTAACTCTTGGGAGCCTGTGTGGAGAAGACAATGGGAAAAACGTTAGGGTTTATTTCAGTTCTTGAAACTCCCGTGCCTTAGACCACAAGGACCTCTCTTGTCTGATGAGGTGATTTGCTCAGTTGTTGCTTTCTTGCTGTTGCACATCAACCTTCTTTGGAGGGTTTAGACTTACACATACTATTTTTGAGAATTCCATGGGTATTAGAGGAAAGACTTCGCGTATAATGCTTGATTAAGGCAGTTCTTGCTTCCCCCGCCCTCCATTTTTGCACACTGGTGCATTCTTTGATGCCTCTGGCAAGTTCTGAAATCTTCTCAACAAATTCTAGATAGGAGAATATTCTGTACACTATCACAAAGCAGCTGTTCTTCCATAAAACTATAGGAAAATCCAATAGCGGAGAGTAGAGGTAAAAACAGAAGTGTCTCAAATATCCATGATTACCTTAAATGTAAAAAAGAGTAAGGAATGGGACACTTCCTTCACAAAAGTCATTGCAGAAATGCATTGATAATATTTAAACAAAGGTTGATCAGTGAAACAAAGATGAGCCAAGAGCCCTACTCAGGCTTCCAACTCTTGTCTCAAGAACAAAGTTATTTTTTAAAAATGCCTCAGACATTCTTCGATGCTGTTTATGTTCCTGTTCCTCCCCCTCCCTTGACTCCCATGTGCATGCTGTCTTGTCTGACATCTTTCTCCTTTGCACATGCTTCCTTGCCTTCTGGTTCCCTAGTTGGACATGCTGCCTTCTATCCTTCTCCCCTTCTCTTACTCGAAGTTCCAGGATCATTGGCACCAGCAGCTCCTGATGGCAGCCCCATCTTCTCTCCCTTCTCCAGTGTAAAAGACTTTAGGAGAAGCAGTCATACTCTTCTTTGACACCAACTTCTTTTAAGAAAATCCCAGCATTTTACTGATAAGATCCTGGATACTCATGAAAAACCCTAAAACAAGAAACAAGAAGCAGTGCTATGTAACTTGTCATCTTTCAGACGCTTGCTAGCTAGTGCTCTGCAGATCAATCTGATAACTTCTGCTGTAGTGATTTCTCTCTCTGTTTGAAACACTTGAGATTTTATGACAGCTCAGTAGAGTAATTTTCAGACAAGCCTAGCAACCAAGGTAGGCCCTGATCCAGCAAGACGCTTATGCTCCTGTGTAACTTTACATACGTAGAAAGTTCCATTGGCTTTAAATGGACCTACTCACTTGCCTAAATTTATGCACATCTTTCTAATGCAGAGCTTAAGTAAACTGTGAAGTCATAGAGACTTGTTCATCAGTGTGTGAACAGGTCACTGCTGCTTTAAGAAACAGGTAGTATTGTACAGTGACATTAAATATATCAGATTTTAGAGTTCTATACTGATCTGATGTAGTTCAAGGAAAAAGTACTTGAAAGACAAGGGGACAAATTACATCCCTGCTTGAACTTTACTGAAGTTGATAGAATTATATCATTTAGCACAAATTTTTTAATAATCTTAAAGCCAGAGACATGGTTGCACTGCATGTATTGTAACTACCAAACAACCCTCTGCTCACTCACTCCAGATTGTTCCAGGCCACCTCTCAGTCTTCAGATGGCAGCGCAGAGCCCATATGCCTCTCTGTCGGGGAGAAATTCCCAACACAGCATCTGGCTGCATGGTAGATTCTGGAGGCAGTTGGTGTGTCAGCTTTTGAGCTGCTGTTGTCTTTGTCATGCGTTTTGGGCTGATGATGGGCTCTGCCTTGTCACCCTGCAAACTGTTTTGTTTTGACTCCTGCTTGGATTCCAAATTTCCAAGTAATCGGTGGGGTTTTTTATTTGTCAGTAAGTTTCTGTTTAAATTCTTTGTAAGATCTTTATACAGGCTCCTTCATGGTAAAATAAGGATAATTTCCGAATGTTCATGTGTGTTTTCCACAGAAATGTGTAGACTACCATAGTTTTAAAGTGGACGGTGTCCTGGTACATACAGGTCACTGTGTACTGGGATTACATTCTCAGAAAACTCTTGAATACTCTTTGAAAAGTCCACCCTCTTAATTCCCTCCCCCACTCCCCACCCCATGAGTGTACAAGCCACTTCTTGGTGAATAGGATCTATAATGCTTGAAGATATTTGAGATCAAGCATATGGTCCATTGAATATGCATGTAAGGAGGGAGGAGAGGGAGTTTGTGTGTGACATTAGGTAAGCAGTGAGGAGGCAAAAGTATGTCTGAAAACTAAGTACTGTGAGCTGTAATTGCATTTCTATGGCAAGTGGACAATTTAACTCATCTTTGTTCTGATATAGCAGTTAGTAAAACTCGAAGTATGGTCAGTAACAATAGTTGAGGTTTTAACAACCCGGTTAACATGGTAAACATTTTGCATTAGACAGAATTCTATGTTTTTCCTTTGGGTTTTCTAAAATCTTTGTTTTTCAACCAAAATATAAAACACCAAAATCCCAAATCATGCACTAAACAACAGGTTAGTGCAGAAACTTCTTAAACTGAAAAACAGTTAAGGTTCAGAAGGTTACTCTTCAGGGTATAGTTTAGGTTTAAATGAAAGCACGCTTGGACAACAATTGTAAGTTTTCTTTTTAAAGTGAGCCACAGATGAAGGAGGGGGCCTAGCGGATAGACAGAAAGGAAGACAAGGCTGAAAGGGAGCGATTGGGCATGAAGCAGTAAAGATGAAGTCCTGAAGGGAAGAAAGAGAAGAAAGCGAGAGAACCTAGTTGAAAGAAAGGAAAAAGGAAAAACTAGTAGAGAGTGTATTTAATGGATGCCAGACGAAAAATGTGACTGTGCAATTCCTGGAAAAGAAGCTGTAGAACCTTTAAAGTTAAAGGAGAAAGCAGAGGCAGGGCCAAAGAATAATGGGGCATGAGCCCTGGAAATTGCTGCCAATCTAAGATTTGGATATTTTGAAAATAATGGCCATAGTAATTTATTTCATACCAAAAAATGTAAATTACTTTACTAACAAGTGCATTTTTCATTACCTTATTTTGGGATTAAAAGTAATGTATTGCGTTAAATTTGTTGAAATAAGTGTTGAAAATTCTGGAGCATTTTAGAATTATAGACCCTTTAAAGGAGGACTCATACCTAATGTATTATGGTAACAATAATAGACTGCACCAACATCAATTCTTCTTACAGAGGAAGCATCCGCCTTTTAATCCTATTAGCAAGAGAGAGGGTGGGAGAGAAGAAAGATGCTTCATTACAACACACATAGCATCCCTGAATAAATAAATCAAAATCAACCTATTGCATATCATAATCTAGTCTTGCAATTACTGTTTTGTGAAGGGTAACGTATATTTTACATATATGAAACTTTCCGTAGGGTAACTTGTTTTGCTGTTTTTTCGAGTGAGAGTCTCTCTGCTATCTCTACTTAAATAAACCAAACCAAACCAACAAGACAAATGAAACTCATGATAGAAGGGTTCTGAACTTCCTGCTGGCAATCAGAGACTGGAGCAACTCTTCTTTACTCACTAGTCTACATCCGTCCCCTAAACTAGAGTTGAGCCCAAAGCTTCAAGGGGAATGGTGGGGAGTCTAGCATTCAATATATTATTCTATATACTTAGCTAGTCAAATAGGGCTGCATTTTCAATAGTGTGCCTGTCAGTTTTTTCCATGAACTATGCGTAATGCACATAGTAAAAGAAAATATGTTCATTTTCTAACGGTCGACTAATTGGTCATTTGTAAATATTGAAGCTAATAAAGTGTGTGACTGTTGCATGTGCATGCATGTTCAAGAACACGTTCACTGACATATTGTATAATTCCATGGGAAGAAATCGCCTGCTTTTGTTTGTGCTTTTCTCCAGGCTTAATATTGTACATTCCTTAAAGGAAAATTGTTTGCCTCTGTAAATACCCCCTTCCTGTAGCAGATGTCAGTATGTTGTAAGGTAAATGCCTTATTTGGAAGTGTTCATATTAAGTTTGTGCAAAGCATGTTAGATATTTAACAGAGATCAGTATCAAATAGAACATGTATGTTTGTTGTTGGGCTTTTTGTCCAATGTTTAGATAAAAATACAAATGTAAACAAATAGGAAAAATATTTCAGGCCCATTCTCCCTGCCTCCAGCCAAAAAAGTGCACCAACCCATGAACCATTTTAAACTTCTCAGTGGCAGGCTGTATGTAGGTAGAACTTTATAACTGAAACACTCTTCAAAACCGTCCTTAGGTGAACTTTGACATTTATCCAAGTGTCTGAAAACTTGTCGCTAGCTCCTCCTGACAGAGAGATGCAATTGGCTGAGATGAAATGGAGTGGATCAGTGACGCTCCAAAGGAATGGTGGGATCCCCAAGTAGATTTTTAAAGTTAAGAAGCTCCTGTGGGAACACAGCTTCCACATACATAAAATTCATGACACACACATACTCACTTAAGTGCTTTGAAGGGAACACAAGTTCCCATGCCTAGTATGTGTTAACAGGGGAGGGAGATGATGGTGAGGGAGAAGATGTGTATGAGGTTGCAGCTCACATCTTCAGAAATCAGGTATTTTTGATGTCAGAACATTCAGGAGAATGAAATACCTTGGTGGCATTTTTAGTCAGATCCATATAAAAAGAAGAGCCCTGAGTCCAAACAAATTAGGTTAAAATAAGGTAAAATTTTTAGAATCAGATGAATTTCAGACTGTTTTCTGGATTCATAATCATCCCAGATTCTACAAAGCACTTAAGAACCTGCTTGAATCATATTGAATTTCAATGGGATTTAACTACATTAAGTTAACCATGTTATTAAGTACTTTGCTGGATCATGCATGGCCTTTCTTTTTAACCTTCTCACCCCCCTCACCAAAGAAGCCACAAAGTGACCGAATTACTGTTGCCAGTTTATTGCCAGTCCTTCCAGACTAGTACAGGGCTGGGGCACATTGGCAAAACACTGTGAGCAAAGTTGTGCTGAAGCAGGTGATACTGTGTCTGTATGGTAAATAGATTTCATTCCCTAGAGCAGTGGTTCTCAACTGCTGTGTCGTGGCCCAGAAGTGTGTTGCGAAGAGCAGGGAGGTGTGTTGCCAAAAACTGGCATCAAACCTCCCTGCTCCTAGCTAGGGCGCTATTGCTCCCAGCTTCCCTTCTGATCTCAGGCTGGAGCAGGACAGCGGGGAAGCTGGCAGTGCTGAGCTGGGGACAGTCCCTCTGTAACCCTGGAAGGCTCCCAGCCCTAGCATCTGCTGGCTCCCTGCAGGGGAAACCATCAGCTGCAGCGTGCTGCTAGAGCGGGGGGCAGTCTCAAGCCTTGGGACAGCCCCAGCCCTGCTGGATCCTGTCACCCTGGTTCTGACTGGGGGAAGGCGAGCCAGCATGCAGGTAGAAGGGTTGGGAGCCTCCCAAGACTGCAAGGAGAGTCCCCAGTCCAGCAGCACATTGCTGCTGGCTTCCCCAATGGGGAGCCAGCAGATGCTAGTGCTGGGAGCCTTCCAAGGCTTCAAAAATCTCTGCAGACTCAGGATAGCCCCCAGCAGCGCCGGAACTAGATATTTTGGCAGCCATAGCAAATAGCATGAAATGCACACCCCTCAGGCAAATGGTCAAACAGAGCTGCTCAATAAAGTGCCTGGGGCAAAGCCCTGGTCATCCCACCCTAGTTACGGCCATAGCCCCTAGTCCTGCTGACTCCCCTCATCCTGGTTCTGAGAAAGGGAAGGGGAGCCAGCAGGAAGGTTGCAGGGTTGGGAGGTCTCTACAGCCCCAGAAGACGCCTAGCACTACTGCCTGCTTGCTGGCTCCCCTTCCCCCACTCAGAAGCAGGGCAAGAGGAGCAGGGCTGGGGTTGGGGGCTGTCCTGAGGCTGCAAAGATAGCTCCAGCCCCAGAAGGCTCCCAGGCCTACTACCTGCTGGTGCAGTACCAAAAACTGTGTTTCGGCAGATTTTGTTACTTTGGCTGAAGTAAAATCTGCCGAAATAGGGTATTTCATATTACATCGGCACTGGGGCTGGGGAGCCTCCTGGGGCTGCAGCGGTCCCTTCAGTCTTGGGACTGCCCCTAGCCACAGCACTGCCAGTTTCTCTCGCCCCACTTCTGAGCAGGGGAAAAGGAGCCAGTCTAGTGTCAAATACCCTGTTTCTGCAGATTTTGTTAAGGTCCAGCCAAACCAATAAAATCTGTTGAAATATTTCAGCACTAGACCAGAGGATGCCCTGCTCAGGAGGGGAGCCTTAGCTGGGGGAGGAAGGGGGGCTTGGTTTGTCACACACAGCTGGGAAGCCTCCCCGCTGTGTCGCGACCCTGAAAAGGTTGAGAACCCCTGCCCTAGAGCTGTCAGAATGGCAGCTTTCAAGGTCACACACAAAAAGTTTTCTTTCAAAAAAAGGGGGAAAAAACTACCACAGTGTCACCAAAACATTTAAAAAAAAAAAAAAAAGCAAAAAGCTGCCTCCAAAGATCAGAGGATGGAGTTTTGCCTCATCACCTGGAACTCAGGGAACACTTACTTTGTTTAAACTGAAAGAGATCATTGAATAGATGGTGTTTTATATAAAATATGTAACAACTTCAAATAAGTCCATTTCTTATGCAACATATGTATATACTAATTCCAATTTTTCCTTTTCACTAGAAGGTACATTCTCTGCATGTACTTCTACCTGTTTGTTTTAGTTTTATAAAAATCAATATCTATTATTTCTCTGTTATCCAATATTTTGTTCTGCTGCTGTAAATCCAGTGAGCCAGCAAAGCAAACGCAAGCTAGCTAACTTTTCATCATGTTATGTATATGTGTTGTATATTTTTACATACAGAAATATATATACAACAAGTTACATTTTCTTATTTATTATATATATAATTATAATATGATCAACTACATAATGTATAGCAGCATAATGTAACATCCTCAGAATATTATGTAGTCATATTTGCTGGCACTACTGATGTTGCTCGTGACAATGAAGTAAGAAAGACAAAGTCATGGTGGCTCATGCGCCAAAAAAACCGAATAAGAATTACTACATTTGCCAAATGGACAAGAACAAACTGGTAGCAAAATAAATATTTTTGTTTAAACTGTAAAGTGGATATTAAAACTGTGGAAAGTATAGAACAAATTACAAAAATACAGAACACCCTTTTAAAATATAAAAGGAATACTTGTGTTGTAAAACATACCTATGATTTCCATTGTTATGTCTTTAAATTCTTCATAAATAAGAACTTGTTCAATATTCCTTAATCATCTTTCTCAAGCAAAGCTCTCTTTGCCTCCTGTTGGATTTTTGCTTTAGTAAGGAGTGTTGAATAGAGGCCTGTTGGAATTACCCTGTAGGCTAAATGATTAGAGGAATTTTACTACCGCATACAAAATGTTTCATTTTGATTTGGATGTCAGTGATATATGCAAATTGACTGCCCAGCATCCGACCTGAGTAGGCAGCTTGGATGCTAGATAGATGAATCCTCATACATTAGACGTGAGCTACTGCTGAGGTATTCCATAACAGCTGCGATAGCCCCATGCACCCTTATTCCATGTTGGTGGGAAGAACAGGAGGATTCAAACAAGAGTGATAACCTCCCATTTCCCTTATTCTCAATCTGCCTGTGCTGTGTGGCTGCACTCCCTTGGCACCTGCCAAGTAGAAGAACCCAATGGAGCTGACCTCTGTATTTCACAAGGGGTACTCACATCTAGGTGCCTTCCTGAATCCTTCTGCCTTGTTTAGTGAAACCAGAGTAGTTTCATTACTAAGAGAACCTCCACAATTGTTGAAGACAGAACTGGATTTCTCTATTAAGGAAGAAATGTGTTTCTTTGGTGACTGGGTGAGCATGAATCTCTCAAAGGTAACAATCAGTGGGTACAGTGTGCTTATCCTTTTTCGTATGAGGAGATCTCTTGAAGTCATGAGACTACTCATGTAGGTAAAAATGTGCAAGATCTGGCCCAAGAGTTTTTCTCCAGTGATGCTAAATTAGGAAGCTCATTTGCCAGCTGATGGCTGTAAGGGTCTTCCTCTTAATCCCTTTCCAAGAGGCATGACTTTTCAGATTTAACTTGTATTTATACACATTATCATTATTAGTTAACTTTTTCTTTCATCTAAAGTTGCATGAGCATAATGAATGTTTCCCATATAAATTTCACCAGATCATCAAGCCCCAGGGGGTTGGACTCAATGATCTCATGAGGTCCCTCCCAACCCTGTGATTCTATTCTATTCTATTTCAGAAACTGCTAAATTGAATGATTTCTTCCACCCTCTCTTCTTTGACCAGTTTAAGACAACTATTTTTAAATGTGCAAGGGTACATGTCACTTACATGTGCTTACCTATGGAAAACTTGATTAATGATCAATGCTTCCTGTGTAAAAGTTCATAATGTTAAAACTCCGATAAAGATAAGATGTTTGCTACGTTTTGAGATTTACAGGAAGAATTATTTTAAGTTTTCTCTCCCCCATATTTATAATCCACTAACATTAGGATTCAGAATTACTTTGATCTATACTTGTAGTTTAGCACTACCAAATTCTTTCTTTCAGCAAAACAGCATACACAGTCTTGACAGTACAAAGATGTGAAGTTCCTCCAACTTTCCATCCTCATGAATGGTTTGTCTTCTTGATGATCTTTGAGAGATTCATTTAGAGAATGTTGATTTACCAAATCAGGTTCCGCCTTGATTAAAGCAATTGCAAATCATATCCATGCAGTGTCATCTTTCTCAAACCATATGTAGCACAATATCATTTTACTCTCCTTTGACTCTTTCCTGAAGATCTGAATGGCTATGTCCACACGTAGGGCCTTGTTTCGAAATAAGTTATTTTGAAACAAGTCATTTTGAAATAAAGCCCTGATTTCAAAATGACTTAATTCGAAATAACTAAAAGTCAATTCAAAATAAAGGAAAAGCCCCAAGTGAAATAGCATGTCCAAACAGTGGACTTCCTATTTCGTTATAGGGGAAGGGCACCCTGGGAGGTGTGGCAACATGGCCCCTTGCACGCCATGTTGCCACCAGTGGAGCAGGGGGAGGGAGGGCTTGTAAGGAGCCTGGGGGTGCCCCAAGCTGCTTGCCCTCTGGGCAAGTGGCTTGGAGAGACGTGGCACTCCCAGGCTCTGCTGCCCAGGCGGAGTTGGGGCTGAAGCCCCGGCGGGGTGAGCCACTGCCCGGCGGCTCACCCAGCTGCCTGCTTCAGGGGGCTGCAGTCCCGATGGGGCTCACCCCGCAGCCTAGTTAGCTATGCACCCTGGGAAGAAGGTCATTGTTATTTCAAAACAATCATGTCAAAATAACTTGTCCAAACAGTGTTATTTCAAAACAACTGGTTTTGAAATAACACTCCTTTCGAAATCAAAGTGGTTTAAGCGGTTTCGAAAGGAGAGCTCTTGTTTCGAAATGAGGGGCTTCCTTGTTTCGAAACAAGAAAACGTCATGTGGACATAGGGGCTTTTATTTCAAAACAATCAGTGTTGGACATACCCAGTGTGGTTAACAGAAAAAGGTTAATTTCCACATGCCCCCATGGGGCAGGTAAGTGGCATTTTGGAGATGGAGAAACTGAGGCACAGAGAGTGGCTTAGGTAGCTAATTTCACAGATCAAACAATACTTTAAGCTAATTACTTAGGTAACTAATTATGCGGCTCAAACAGCATATTGAATACTAAAAGCACTAGCTGTGAGTAACCTGCAAAACCCCATTAGCACAAACAGCTTTCACAGCTCTATCAAAGTTATGAGTAATACACTTATAAAGCCAATGACCAGTCTGAGGGCAATTCACAGATGAAACAGCCAGATCTGACAAATTGTTCATAATGAATAATTTAACCACCTGTAAGAAGGGATTCAATGGGCCATACTCAGTCCTAACATAATCAATAGCAGTGGGTCCCAATAACAGGACACAGCAGTCAAGAAGTTAACACATTTGCTACGGTTATTAACTAAATATACCTTGCTTTATTCATATGCCCACACACACTGTTTAAATCAAAATAAAGCTGGTTATTTCGATTTAAAAAATGGTAGGTACACACAACGTTCCCTTATTTCAAAATGAGGAGCTCCCTCATTTTGATATAAGGAAAGTAGTATCGATATAATAAAACCTAGTATTATATCGATATGATGGTTAAATCAAAATTGTTATTTCAAAATAACACAGTGCGGATATGTTATTTTGATTTAACTGTTAAATTGATTTAACACTTTTTGCCCTTCTCCTTCCCAGGTGCTTTCCTTTTTCTTTATATTGGGTGGGGGCACGGCCCTCCTAGGAGGCTATGTTGCCACACCTCCCATGGTGCCTCTCTCCTAAATCGAAATAGCAAATCCTGTCCATGGACATGCTATTTTCATTTGAGTTTCTAGTGGGGACCTGTTAAATCGATTTAATTTAAATCAATTTAATGATTTTTATATTGATTTTATTAAATTGATATAAGTTAAGTCGATTTAACTAAGTGTGGACATAACCTCTGTTTTTAAGTATAAAGCATAACTATATGAAACCCAACCTTTTTAATATAATCCTATACGTTGCTTTATTAAGCGTGTGGAAAAGTACTATTGCTTAAGGC
Organism: Podocnemis expansa; assembly: GCA_007922195.1. NCBI lineage: Eukaryota > Metazoa > Chordata > Testudines > Podocnemididae > Podocnemis > Podocnemis expansa. The sequence goes on along the minus strand of ML682082.1, from coordinate 2,900,031 downwards.
TTTATGGTACCAATTTTCTCCTTTATATCACTGTGGTTTAAATTATTGCTGCTATATCTTGCTAAATTTCTTGTCTGTTTAATTTTGCTACAAGTTCTGATGAATAGGCAGTGAGGGGATTTTATGGAACTATAGGACACTGTTAAAATAACTTCTAATTAGCTGGCAAGGCCTTTCTTAGTGTAGGGAAGATTTGAGTTGAGCTCTAAAGTGGCCGTTAACTTCTTCTCTTTTAAACTGAGCCAGTAATTATTTTTTCCCTTTGGATGCACCCTCACATAACTTTACAAGAAGGGCACTGTTAGGTTCTATCCTGCCATAAACCTTGATGACAATACCTCATCCATTACTGACCTTAAATGAACTCTAAGGAGCCGGAACAGTAATAAAGCAAAAGCTAGAAAGCAGTGTGACGCTTTTGTAAGATCTTATATAACTGAACGGGCTATATTGGGAGCTTGCCTTTGGTTTTAATTATAGATTTAAGGGTGCACTTATCAGGCAGTGTGCCATCTTCTTGCCCCCTTCCCTTCACTCTAGATTTGTTTTGTATAATAAGCAGCCACTACAAAAAGGGTTGCTTTTTCCTTTATTTATTTATTTGTTTTTAAAAGTTGTTAGTGGGTTTCTTAATTGTTAATGGCTGTGTATCACTCTCATTTGGGATTTCAGTCAGGGTGTTCCAAAATGTTTAAAATGTCATCTGTGGAATCTCAAAGAAAATACTCTGGCCCAGATCTTTAAGGCTATTTAAGCTTTATTTCATTCAGTCTCATAACATCTAGTGGATTGAGGAGACTTAATCTCATTTTCAAAGAGAGTTAGGGACATACAAGTCTAAATTTAATCAACAGTTGATGGTATCTGCTAGTTGTTGCAAAGCTGAGCAGAGCAGCACCTAAACACCTTTAAAAATCTGAGCCAACTTTACCTCAAAATTCAGAATACATGTTGTGTCACTTAGTTGGTTGAATCTGTAAGCCTATCTATTTTATTTCCTTCTGAAAAGCAAAGCGTGAAACAAGTATGTACATCAAAGACCACATTCATGGCTCACTTACAGCTTTTTCACAGAATACATTAAGTGTTGGATTCACCAAGACACCAAAGCTAAGCCCATCAGGGAGAAAGCTCTTCTGAGATCCAGCTGAAGTGTTACGAGAGAGAGGCAGGGTTAGGGGGCTATAGTGCTTGACTAATTAATAAAAATGAAAATTAAACATCTCGAATTTAGTTGATGCTGGAATATTGTTTTCTCATTTTAGCTGATGCTGGAATATTACTTTCATGCTGTATTCTTTAACATGTATAATTCCCACCCCCTGTTCATATTCTTAACTTCTGCTGCCTGCCATGTCAACACTTGCAGCTTGCCAAGTAAAGCTGCTTCCAAAGGAGGTGCCAGAGGTGCACCACAGGACTTTGATGCATCAAGCACGCCGCTGAAGAGTGAACTCCTCTCGCATGTTTCAAGGGCTCTCTAGCCCAAATTTACTATTAACGTAGATATCTGGTACCCTTGATATCTTGCAAGGGTGTTAGTTACAGTAACATTTTGAAGCAACCTGTTTGGGCCTTCATCTTTGATTCAATACTCAAGCCATTACTCCTATTTTCACTTAACCACAGATTTTTTTCTCTCATGAATATGTGACAATGATTAACTCCATGTAATAAATTAGGTTGGCTTATTTAAATGCAGGTATATGAGATATAATGATGCTGCTAATATTCATATCTTTTAAAGCCAGTAGGGACCATTAGGTCGTCTAGTCCAGTGGTTTTCAAATTTTTTTCTCAGGACCCAGTTGAAAAAAATTATTGATGCCTGCAGTCCAACAATTGCACCTTTGAGCAATGCATTCCAGCCTTTTGGCGGCAGCAGCAGGGGGCCCATGACTCAGTGCCTGAGGGTTTGCGACCCAGTACTGGGTCCCAACCCTAAGTGTGAAAACCACTGATCTAGTCTGACCATTTATTTAACTCCAGCCACAGCATTTCACCTACCCCTGAATTGAGCGTAATAACTTGCAATGAACCAAGCAGGCCAGAGAAACTTTGGGAAGATGATGGGGTTGAATGCCCATTGCATCACAACTATATATAGCAGTTCTATAGCAGTGCAACACCTTGAAATCAGTGGTGTTACACTGGCATGAAACTGGTCTTGAGCAGTGTAAAATTCAAAGTATTCCCACTCCCCACCCAAAGTCCAAAAAAAACCCCTCTACTCTGGGATGAGCTGTGAAACTTCATGGAGATGTTTGCTTTTGGGGACGTTGCTTGTGCAGGGACTGGCCCCCTTTGTAAAATTATTGTTGGGTAGACTTTCAGTTACATGGTAGGGTGTACTATCTCAAAATCTTCTTTTGTATGAAACCCTTGGTCTATGGAAGTATTACCCCTTAAATAAGTCTGTCTCTTGTTTACCTAGCTCACAATTCTCATTCACTGTAGCTTTATCCATTTTTTTTTTCTAAGAAGTGACTCTGTGCTTTTCATAAACCAGGGCCTTTAGCTCTCCACAACTACATCATTGTCTCAGTCATTTCCTTACCTCACCTGTTCAAACCAGATTCAGGTTGGCTTATATTTCTCTTCCAAATACACAACATGTTCACACAGTGAACCATCGTCAATCTAATAGCCCTTCACTGAAACTTGTATGTAGGGTCATAACCATGTTTTGTTCCACTCAGATGCACAAAACCCATCTGTAGAGCCGTGTCTCTGTCTGGTTCTTTATACTGCACTCTTCATTGGGGTCTCCACATGCCTTAAAACTGAGAATAGATGATCCGTGGTTCATTCCCTTTCTTCTTCACAATTTTATTTGCTATTTATTGTTGATTGTGGGCAAGCTAATTCAAGTGACCTTTCCATTTTGGTCCAAATGTGCTGAGGTTGATTTTCATTCTAATTTCTTACTGAAGCAATGTCCATATGCCTAGGCCAACTGCTGAGAGAGTTTTATGTCCCATGCTGCCAAACCTCCCCCTTGAAGCTGATGTGTGTCTCATTCATGAAGGACCTAGCTGTGGTAGGAGGTCTTAGCTATTGAAAAAGAGGTTGTCTGTTAAGTGAATAGGACAGTCCCCCATGAGGGGAGGGTGGCCTTTGAATATCACGATCAAATAAATACTTTTGCATTGGACTATGTTCAGTAGGAAACCTGTAAAGCAGGGGTCTCAAACTCAAATCACCACGAGGGCCGCATGAGGACTAGTACAGGGCTGCATGAGAACTAGTATGTTAGCCCGAGTGCCCCACCACTGAAACCTTTTTATACAATGCTATTGCAACTATTAGTATCGTGGGCAGCAGAAGATAGTTTTAGGGGCTGCATGTGGCCCACAGGCCGCATGTTTGAGACCCCTGCTGTAAAGTGAGCTGAGATGCAGTATGTACCTGGTAGCTTACGTTGCTCAGTTGGCAGGCTGCAATATTGCAATCCAGTTTGAGCTTTTCCATTTTAGCATTTCATTCCTCTGCTTTGTCTAATTCAACTTCAGTCAACTGCCCTGCATCCAGGTGCCAGTGACTTTCAGGCAGTGGAATAGATGGGAGATGATGTTCTTTGTGTTCGAGGAATCACGGAGATGTAAAACTGTATGTCAACTAAATCTGAAAGCCATATTGCCTCACAGTCTCCTCCATCAGCTTCTTATTGGGGTGGTGTGGAAGAGAGTCAGAGGTGAAAGGCATGTAGCTATAATGGCTTTTGGGGAAGAAGTATGGACTTTACTTTAGATGCCCAATATACTTCCTCTGCTTCTGCATAAAACAAATTTTGTTAATCATTAACCTAATGTCAATCATGGGAACCAAATTATTTTTATTTTGTGTGCAAATATTTTATAAATAAAACTTTGAAGACAGAAATGTTTGCAAACAAGCACCCTACAGAATATAGTAAGCTGAAACCCAGTTACTGATTTTGCTGCATTTGGTGAAAGTGTTTTTCTACTAGTCCATCAGCACTGATTCTTTGACACTTTTAGACAATGTTTTGTTTTAAAACAAAGCATCATTATTCCATTTTCTAAAACTTGCCATACATGAGAGAATGAAGTACAGTATTTGAGAACTATATATGAAAAACACTTTCTAACAATTTATTATCCTCAATTTTCTAATTTGATAGCGAAGAGTTCTAAAAATGACCAAAGCCACAATTGCTTAGTTTAGATTCAACTATACTTCCTTGATCTCCACTTTTCACTATGGCATTTGTGTCCTTGAAGACTCTCAGAATGATTGAACTTTGCTTGTTGAACTCTAAGAATGAAACTCCCTAATGTATCCAGGAAGCTACATCATTGAAAAGCCATTTTCACCAATGATTCATCAAGATTCACCTCTACAGGAACTCAAGGTCTTCTTCTAGGGAGAGACATTATTTATTTTGGAGAACATGCTTAAGAGCTTTCTGAAGTTTAATAGCTTGTAATGCATTTTGAACTAAATTCCTATTTTAATATATTTATGGCAGAAGATTAAATATCCAACATTTTTATTGCGTATGTCTCATATCCGTAATCATATCAGGCCAGGGTTCACTCAGGGAAGCAGATGCACTTGCCAGCAGGAGACACATGCACTGCAAATACCTACAAACTCTTGCTTTCCAACATATTAAGTAGTGAGCTGGTCAGAAAAGTGACATACCTGATTTCCAAGTGGACAGTTCTGGCTGACTGATTGCTACTCTAACGTCCATGCTGGTGATATCATGGCAGTCTATGAGCACCAGAGGAATGGCAGTGTTACTTTGTGCTATATGAGGTCACTGACTGTGAATCTAAATGTTTTCTCCCTCCAGTTCCTCCTGACCCATTGTGGCACTGAGAGGCAATGGTGTGATCTTTCACTATCATGAACTGCAAACAGAAGTGGATTGGAGCCCATAAAAGCTTATGCCAAAGAAATCTGTTAGTCTTTAAGGTGCCCAAGGACTGTTGTTTTTGCTGTACACAGACTAACATGACTACCCCTCTGGAAACAGAAGTGGAAACTTTTCCATATGATGCTGCTTCCTGCCAGCTTCTAACCTGCAGGTCTTACAGCCTCTCTGCTAGTTCCTTACATCATGCTGAATTGTACACAACATGTATGATGTGCCAAGTTGATGCTGAATTGTTTTGGGGCCCAGCAGAGACACCCTCACTTTCTGGATTGTAAAAATTTAGCAGCAAGGCTGGAAGGATTTGAAAAGGAGCTATGAGGTTGAGGAAATGGATGGAGGGTATTGCTTGTTACTAGAAGAATGTGCTGATAGGGTTCAATGGGTCCCTAGAAGAATATGCTGAGAACTGTAGGGTTCAGTAGCCTATTCAGGGTTAAAGCAAGCAGAGACAGAGCCAGGACCCTGCCTGCACCATTCCAGAATGAGATAGAGACAAAATCATCACAAATGTGGATGGAGCTCTGGAAGGTAACAGTTTGGGACTGGGAATGGGTCTGTACTGTGTTTCTAAAGTGCTGTGTAGACTGACAGCGTTAGAGGAGGGATTTTTAATAACATAAGTTCTAACAGTAATCCCCAATAGGCAGGCTAATTAATATTTTTCTGTTGCTTTTCCAAGCTGAAATGAATCACTGAGGCTGTCATGAACTCACCACTCAGTCTCCCATTGGACCAGTAAGGATCTCCTCAGTGGAAGTTCATGCCTTTGGCTTTTAGAAATAGCTTTTAGAAAAACACATTTGCTAGAATGAGGGAACAATTCACATTTTGGACTTAATCATGGACTTGCATGAACCCTGAGCCATGGGCAATGTGGTGTTGTGGTTTCTGAGGAGAAGACCAGGAAGCAGTTGGCATCTCAGAGAGTCACAGTCTGCTCTCCTAGGTCCTGTCTGACTGCAGGGTGGAAGGGAGTGGGGGGTGTACCAGATGCCTGCCCCACAGAAGACATAGTGCACAGCTGAGCTGGTTCAGGAACTGGGACAGGGGATGGTGACAAGGATGGGAGGAGTGTAGCGGTCACATAGAAGTGCTCTCAACACATCCCTCCAACACCAGTTATGCCGTGCAGGGTAGTAAGAGGACAGAGCAGTCCCATCTATCTCTGTATAAACATTACAAAGATTATGTAGGGGTAAAGTCTTTTGAGATATTAATTCTTCTCTGCTTAGTCCAAGGGTTTTTGATTATTTATGTCTCAGTTAACATCCTCCCAGTCCTCAGTTTGCTGTGCTTTCAGTACACTGCCCTAGGGGAACAAAAATCCATCCTTTTTTATAACAAACAATCTAATTTTCTAGTACAAACCACAAATTGATGATCGTAAACTATGTCCAGCTATTTGTATTGTTCTTCAGTGGTACAGATGCTCTCAATAGATGTTCACAGCAAATGTTCTTATTCATATCAGTGAAGAGGGACTAAACCAGTAAAATCAAAAGAAAGGGGAGTTTGTGACATGCAGTGTTTTTATTTTAATATTGATCCATCCACAGAGCTGTTTGTAAAATAGTTTCCACTTAAGTTTTTCTCAAGTTTTTGCATGTGACCTATTATTGTGATCCTTGTTGGGGCTTAGGTGTGCTTGACTTTTTGTCATGTAAATTCATTTCCAACCTAAAGAAGTTACAGAGAAAATCTTGACAAGAGAAATGGTCAACAATGGTGAACATTTTTTTTTTCAACATTGTGCATAAAAGGCCCTCAGTTTTTGGTACTACTCATTTTTTTAAGATATACAATCTTAGTCTTAACAAATGCTACAGTTATCCTTTGTTCAACATACTATTTCATTCAATTCTTTAGGCATTTTCTTTAGCAATGTAAAAAAATCTTTACTTTCCTTTCAAGGTTCTGATTGTAACCATCTTGATTACTAACAGATAGTTTTAAAAATATTTTTATTGTAATAGGATAACCTACAGAACTTACAGAATGGGAGGAAAATAAATGCAGGGAAATGTAAATCATGGGATCAGGTCACACAGTAACAGCAAATCAAAGCAGTTGTTAAGATTCAAACACTGGCAAACAGCACATAGAGGAGGATGAGGTCAAATCACCTGTTGTAATGGGGAAAGAATCTATAGTCATGATTAATCCTACTTTCACACAATCGAATCTGCAAATCACCTGTTGTAATGGGGAAAGAATCTATAGTCATGATTAATCCTGCTTTCACACAATCGAATCTGCATATCAGTTCCAAGTCTGCTGTTTCTCTTTGAAGGCTTGATGTCTTACTGACTTGCTTGAGCTTAGCTACTTGGGAATGTTGTGATTTCTGATGTCTGATTGATTTGTGGCCATGTATTCTTAATCCTTATCCTTTATTCCTATTAGTCCAATGTGCAAGGTGTGGGGGCATTTCTGGCACATGAGGGCATAAATCACATTAGTGGATGAGCAGGTGATTTAGCCCTTGATGGAGTAGCTGGTTGATTAGGTCCTGTCATGGTGTCTTTTGTGCAAATATGTTGACAATGTGGTTTGTTGCAGGGGTATGTGCCTGCTTTAATGTTTTTGTTGTTAGGTCTGTAGTTGCTGGTGAGTATCTGTTTAAGGTTAGGGGCTGTCTGTAGGTAAGGAGAAGTCTGTCTCCCATGGCTTGAGAGAGTGAGGGGTCATCTTTTAGAATAGGCTGTAGGTCCTTAATGATGTGTTGTAGAGCTCTGACTTGGGGGTTGTATGTGATGACCAGTGGCATTCTGTTGTTTTCTTTCCTGGGCTTCTGATCCCTCAGACAGAGGCAGACACCTTCAGGATCTCTATCAAGCATTCTTAAAACTACAGTACCCACCTGTGGAACTAAGAAAACAGATTGACAGAGCCAGGTGGGTACCCTGAAGTCAAATACTACAGGAGAAGCTGAAGAAAGAAAACAACAGTATGACCTGATCCCATGACTTACTCTTCCTTGCATTTATTTTCCTCCCATTCTGTAAGTTCCCCCATTTTCAAAGCATCTGATGAAATGGAATTTTCTCCCACGAAAGCTCATGCGATAAATAACTTTGTTAGTCTTTAAGTGCCACAGGACTCCTTGTTTGTTTTGCTGAACTAGACTAACATGACTACCCTTTGGAACTAAATAAACAAGGAGTCCTGTCACATTTTTAAGACTAACACATTTATTTATTGCATGAGCTTTCATGGGAGAAAATTTAAAGTGTCTTCAAAGCATCATGGGAAAAAATCCAAAGCATCTTCAAAACGGGATTTTTCTCCCACAAAAGCTTATGCGGTAAATACATTTGTTAGTCTTTAAACGTGCTACAGGACTCCTTGTTTGTTTCATTAAACTAGAGTAACATGGCTACCCCTTTGGAACATGTCTTAATACAACCTGATTTTTTTCTTTCCTTATTCAAACTCTAATACAACATTTAAAGGTGTAGGAAAGGAGAAAAGAGAGGTGTAGAAGGAGAAAGCACAGCAAATGTGGAAGGCGCCCACTGTGGCTTAA
>ML682082.1:2872189-2891199 GCA_007922195.1 Podocnemis expansa | reverse complement strand
CGTGGGGTCCCTTCCAACCCTATGATTCTATGATTCTATGAAAGAACAAAAGACAAAGAGATAAGATGAAGAAATAAAGATGTGTTTTGTGTGTGTTTGTTCTGTTTCAACAAGTCTGTTAGATTTGCAATCTAACACACTGATACTGGACTCTGGGGAAAATGAACAGGATGGCAAAGCACTTCTCTCACAGATGTTGAAGGACCTGCACTCAACAAGAGATTCTGCTGCATGTTTTCTGCTCTGATCTGGAATTAATTTCTTGTTACTAACTTGATCTGTATTCTACAGAAAAACATCACTTACTTTTTGGTGCCCAATGCCTAAATATCTTGGGACATTTGAATTGTAAAGAATGGGAGTGAGATAACTGGATGCTGGTTCAACTTGTGCAGCTGGCTTTCCAGACAAGTTATTTGTAAGAGATGAAATTCTCTGATTCTCTCTCCTTATTGAAATGAGTTCAACAGGGCTGCAACTTTGCAACTCTGTACACATCAGGACAACTGTGCTCTGACAGTGTATAGACACTTGCTCATGTATGGTTTTATTTTGCAAATTATTTTAACAAAAACCAAAAAGACAGTGCCATTTGGAATGCTCAACTAACAGGTATACTTATTTATGTGAATTTAGTGTCGCTGAAAATGTCTTGATTAGCTCAGCTGGAGAATGAGTCCTCTGTTTGAGCAGAGAACATAAGAAATAAAGGTAGTTACAGGGCCAGCTTCGCATAGCCCTTGCCACTGTCTCTGAAGTGTATGGGCCACCTCTCTGGTTAAGAGGATAATTCATTTGCCATACCTATTCAGTCCTTGTCCTCTCTGCCAACCAGGGTACTGCCACTCATGGTAGCTTTGTGAAGTGGACATCTGTCCTTTAGGAAACAGAGTGTGACCACCAACTTATTTGATACAGGTCATTGAATGCCAGTTAGATGATAACTATAGGTTTTACTCTCTACTGACCTGTGTGATTTGAACCAGTGACCTATATATTTATTTTATTTATTTGTTCCGTTTATAAAATGTGCTTATCCAGCCTCTTGAAGCAAATGTGCAAATCTGCAAATTAAAGTCACAGTTCAACACATTAACTCCATTTCAATTAATGGGCTAAGTCCATTCTCCCTTGCCCCCACAAGAAAAGTCATCCCTTCAAACATACTTAGAGATGCAACACTCTATGTCCTGTTAGCAATTCCACAGAGTCAGCCTATTCTTCTATACCAGTTTTTAAAGGTACCCTGTCATGATTCTACACCTCTTCTTCCTTTATGCAATTTTGTTGCAATGAGGATACATTTTCATGAAGATTGGGTCAATATTTCCAGCACAATGTGAACTCTATTTTTCAAAGTTTTAGAAATGTTCATACTTTTGGCCATAATATGAAACCATATAGTCCCTAACGTAATTACAACCATACTTGGTCAGACCACTAGGCCAGCTAGCCCAGTATCCTGTCTTCCAACAGTGGTCAATGTCAGGTGCTTCAGGGGAACAAATAGAATCATCAAGTGAGCTAGTCTGTCGGCCGTTCCCAGCCTCTACCAAACAGCAGTCCCTACTTATCCTGGCTAACAGCCTTTGATGGATCCATTGTCCATGAACTTATCTAATTCTTTTTTTAATGCCAGTGCAGTCTTGGCTTTCACAGCATCCTCTAGTACGGAGTTCCACAGGTTGCCTGTGCATAGAATGAAGAAATAGTTCCTTTGGTTCATTTTTAAACCTACTGCCTATTAAGTTTCTTTGGCAACACCTAGTTTCTGTTATGAGACAGAGTAAATAATACTTCCTTATATACTTTCTCCACACCAGTCATGATTTTATAAACCTCTGTCATATCCCCCCAACCATCTCTTTTCCAAAACAAAAAGTCTCAGTCTTATTATCTCTCCTCATATGCAAGCTTTTCCATTCCTCTAGTCATTTTAGTTGCCGTTTTGTGCAACTTTTCCAATTCCAATGTAATTCATCACAGCAGCAATGTTTGTTTACAAATTTCATATAGCAACTTTTGCCAAAATTGATATTTCATAAGCATGAGTAATTAAACATTTACCCTGTTTACAGTATGTACAGTCACTGCATAAAATATTTTCAGCTAAAACCCCAAAATTTTGGCAAGTAATTTGCTATGCACAAGGGACTATTTTCTTATTATTTTAAAATAAGTGTAAATAATCAAGCTATTTATTTGAAATATTATTTCTGTGCTTAATGTAAAGAAGCATGGGCTTGTAGCACAAGATTGGTATTCAGAAGAACTAGGTTTTATTTCAAGCTCTGCAACATATTTCCTGTATGACATTGGGCAATGCAGTTACAATTTTTGACTCAGTTTCTCCAGCTGTGAGAAAGGTTATTAACTACGCCTCAGGGATAGCTGAAGTTTTACTCATTACCATTTACAAAGTGTTTTGGAAAGACCTGGCCTTTCGAAATTGGCAAGTGAGGAGCAATAGATGTGCAAAGAATTAATTTCCCTGAAGTTTTGTAATATACAAACTCTGAAAGCATATCCTGCAAAAGCATTTGAGTAACTTACATCATCTGTAAATCTGAAAAGTGCCAGAGAAGCCACAACATCTATTGGGCATATATTCCACACTTTACAAATGGTCTGTCAGCAATCTTGTTAAAGACACTATTGCTGAAGAACATTTTTTATTGAGGATAGAAAAAAATATGTCTAATCAGTGTTACTGTAATACAGATACTCCATTTCCAATATTTCATATTTAGACAATACTTGCCAACTTCTAAGACACTACATTTATTTGCTATCTTAAGTACAGAGAAAACTTGTATTACCCTCGATGCCATTATGTGGTAACTTTGGAAATGCTGACTTTTTGCTGGTGATAGAATCATAGAATCATAGGGTTGGAAGGGACCTCATAGGTCATCTAGTCCAACCCCCTGCCAGAGGCAGGACCACTCCCACTTAAACCATCCCAGTCAGGGTTTTGTCCAGCCGGGCCTTAAACACCTCTAAAGATGGAGACTCCACCACGTCCCTCGGCAGCTCATTCCAAGACTTCACCACTCTCCTGGTAAAAAAGTTTTTCCTAATATCCAGCCTCGACCTCCCTAACCGCAACTTGAGACCATTGCTCCTCGTTCTGTCCTCCATTACTACCGAGAACAGTCGAGCTCCATCTTCCTTAGAGCATCCCTTCAAGTAGTTGGAGGTTGCTATCAAATCCCCCCTCAATCTTCTCTTCTGCAGACTAAATAAGCCTAATGCTTCCAGTCTTTCCTCATAGGGCTTGTGCTCTAGCCCTTTAATCATTTTGGTTGCCCTCCTCTGAACTCTCTCTAGCATGTCCCTGTCCTTTTTGTAGCGGGGAGCCCATAACTGAACACAGTATTCTAGATGTGGCCTCACCAGTGCAGAATAGAGGGGAAGGATCACATCCCTTGATCTGCTGGTAATACTTCTTCTGATGCAGCCCAGTATGCCATTGGCCTTTTTGGCAGCAAGAGCACACTGCTGACTCATATCTAGCTTCCCATCCACCATGACCCCCAGGTCCTTTTCTACACTGCTGCTACTTAGCTGAATGTTTCCCAGCCTGTAGCAGTGCATAGGGTTTTTTGGTCCCAAATGCAGGATTTTACACTTATCCTTATTGAATCTCATAAGGTTTCTATTGGCCCACTGTTCCAATTTATCTAGGTCTCCCTGAATCCTGTCCTTGCCCTCCAACGTGTCTACTGGTCCTCCCAGCTTGGTGTCATCCGCAAACTTACTGAGAATGCAGTCTATTCCATCATCCAGATCATTGATGAAAATGTTGAACAGAACCGGCCCCAGGACTGACCCCTGGGGCACACCACTCGTGACCGGCTGCCAGCTAGACATGGAACCATTGATTCCTACACGCTGAAACCGTTGATCTAGCCAGTTCTCTATCCACCTTATAGTCTACCTATCCAACCCATAATTCCTTAATTTGCCAATGAGAATGCTGTGGGAAACTGTATCAAAAGCCTTGATAAAATCAAGGTATAGCACATCAACGGTGCTTCCCGCATCCAGAAAACCAGTCATCTGCTCATAGAAGGAAATGAGATTGGTCAGGCATGATTTACCCTTGGTAAATCCATGCTGACTGTTCCTGATCACTTTATTTTCCTCTAAGTGTGTGAGGATGGATTCTTTGAGAATCTGCTCCATAATTTTTCCAGGGATTGAGTTGAGGCTGACTGGTCTGTAATTCCCTGGATCCTCCTTTTTCCCTTTCTTGAAAATAGGCACTACATTTGCTTTTTTCCAGTCCTCTGGCACCTCCCCCGTTCTCCATGAGTTTTGAAAGATAACGGCCAGCGGTGCGGCTATTTCGTCGGCCAATTCCCTTAGCACCCTTGGATGCAGTTTGTCCAGCCCCATGGACTTGTGCACATCCAGCTTCTTTAAGCAGTCCCTAACCTGACCTTCTGTCACCAAGGGCCTGTTGTCTTCTCTCCCATCTGCCACACCCATGGTAGTGGGCTGGGAGCTGACCCTGCCTGTGAAAACTGAAGAAAAAAATGCATTGAGCACTTCAGCTTTTTCCTCATCTTCTGTCACAAGGATGCCTGCCCTATTCAGCAAGGGGCCTACACCATCCCTGATCCTCTTTTTGTTACTAATATACTTGTAGAACCCCTTCTTGTTATCTTTTACATCCCTCGCTAGCCGCAACTCCATTTGTCCTTTGGCCTTTCTGATTTTATCCCTGCAGTCCCTAGCAATATCTTTATATGCCTTTTTGGACATCTGACCAAGCTTCCACTTCCTATAAGCTTCCTTTTTATGTTTAAGCTCAGAGCAGAGTTCTCTGCTAAGCCATTCTGGCTGCCTCACATGTTTGTTCTTTCTCCTAATTGGAATGGCAACTTCCTGTGCCCTTAGCAGAGTTTTTTTAAAATATAGCCAACTCTCTTGGACTCCTTTCCCCTTCAGATTAGCTTCCCAAGGGATCCTGCCCATCAGTTCCCTGAGGGAGCCAAAATCTGCTTTTTTGAAGTCCAAGGTTTTTGTTTTGCTTCTTTCCTTCCTTCCTTTAATGAGCATCCTGAACTCAACCATGTCATGGTCACTACTGCCTAGCTTGCCATTTACCTCTACGTCCCTGATCGATTCTTCCCTGTTTGTGAGCAGCAAGTCGAGCAGTGCAAGGCCCCTAGTTGGTTCCTCTAGCATTTGTACTAGAAAGTTGTCCCCAACACTCTCTAAAAATCTCCTGGATTGCCCATGCACTGCTGTATTGGCCTCCCAGCAGATGTCAGGGAAATTGAAGTCCCCCATGAGCACCAGGGCCTGTGATCTAGAAGCTTCCTCCAGTTGTCCATAGAACACCTCATCCATCTCCTGCTTCTGGTCTGGTGGTCTATAGCAGACACCCACCACAACATCCCCCTTGTTGCTTTCCCCTCTCAATGTAACCCACAGACTTTCTACTGGCACGCTTCCACTTCCATAATGGAGCTCTGAGCAGTCATAGAGCTCTTTTACATATAACGCTACTCCTCCCCCTCTTCTTCCCTGCCTGTCTTTCCTGAACAGTTTATACCCATCCATGGCAGAACTCCAGTCGTGCAGACTATCCCACCACGTCTCTGTTATTCCTATAATATCATAGTTCCCTGTCTGCGCTAATATTACCAATTCTTCTTGCTTATTTCCCAGGCTCCTTGCATTAGTGTATAGGCACCTAAGATATCCGGCCGATTGCCCTATTTTGTTATGTTGATTTCCAATTCTATTACATAAACCTCCTTGCATTTTTTCTAGGAGTTCTCCTTCCCCACTCTCCTCACGTACTGGGGCTTCAGTAGAGCCCTTAAGACATTTGTTTGATTCCCCCCCCCCCATGTTCCAACTACCTTCTCTTTTATTGCTGGTGCTACAGTCCCAGCACCCCCCAAGTTCCATCCCTCCCCCCAGATCACCCACATTCTCACTTACCTGTAGGCTTTGGTCTCCTTCCCCCGATGAACCTAGTTTAAAGCCCTCCTCACTAGGTCAGCCAGTCGGTGCCCAAATATGCTCTTCCCCTTCTTGGACAGGTGAAGGCCATTTCTGCCTATCAATCCTCTGTCCTGAAACAGGACTCCATGGTCAAGGAAGCCAAATCCTTCCTGACGACACCATCTTCGCAGCCAGGCATTCACCTCCAGGATACATCTCTCTCTCCTCAGGCCTCTAGCCTTGACTGGAAGGATCGAGGAGACCACCACCTGTGCTCCAAACTCCTTCACCCTCGCTCCCAGAGCCCTGAAGTCACCTTTGATCTGCTGAGGATCACCTCTTGCAGTATCATTGGTACCCACATGGATAAGCAGCATGGGGTAGTAGTCTGAGGGGGCGGATGATTTTTGTCAATCCCTCCGTTACGTCACGGATACGGGCACCTGGCAGGCAGCATACCTCTCTAGAGGCCTTGTCAGGATGACAGATGGGTGCCTCCGTTCCTCTCAGGAGGGAGTCCCCAATCACCACAACCCTACGCTTCCTCTTAGGTGAGGTGGCTGTGATCTGACCAGCCTTTGGGGTGGATGGCATCTCCTCTACCTCCTGCATCGTGTCCAGCACCGCATAATGGCTCCTCACCACAAGGGATGGTGGGATGTGAGCAGGCGTGGAGCACCGTCTACTGCCAGAGGTGACCAGCTGCCACTGTCCTCCCTCTGCCATAGGCATCCCATCCATTTCCAGAGCTGTGGCAGTAGCCCTTGGTACTGGGATAGGGACCTCCTCCTTGCAGGTCTCATCGTGGACACTGTCAAGGAACTTTTCTAGGGCATAGATACCCCTGAGGCGTGACACCTCCTCCTGTAACTCTCCTACCTGTTTCTGGAGAGATGCCACCAGAAGGCACCTATCACATAGGCTCATCTCCCTAGCCTGATCATCAGTGGCAGGAAAATGAAGGCCACAGTCCTTGCAAATCCACACCAGGATCTGGGTGGAGATATCCATCGTCAGACACTCTGTCTGGGTAGAAACAGAGCTAAAGGAAATAGCAGGGGCGCTGGCACCAGCAGCGCGGCTCTCTTCACCATCTTGGCCTCACCAAACTCCTCCTCAAACTCCCTCGCAAACTCCCCTGTTTGCTGTCCCCTGTTCGCAAAGTATTAATGACTGCAGTTGTATATTGCTTTCACCACTGACTCCCCTCTCATTCTGCACCTTTAACTCTCACTGCCCTTTTCAATATTTACTGCTTTGTAGAAGGTTACTGTCATATTCAGACTGATCAGCTGCCTCTTTGGCATGGGTCATATTAAACATTTGACTATCCTGGACAAATGGGGATATGCCATCCACCCCAACTAGTTGACTGTCTTATATGTTGTTCTAGATAATGAAAGAACTATTGGCCTAAAAACAATTTAAAATGCTCCATTTGAATTTGCATATTG
Source organism: Podocnemis expansa (assembly GCA_007922195.1). Classification (NCBI taxonomy): domain Eukaryota; kingdom Metazoa; phylum Chordata; order Testudines; family Podocnemididae; genus Podocnemis; species Podocnemis expansa. The sequence goes on along the minus strand of ML682082.1, from coordinate 2,883,781 downwards.
TAATACAGAAACCAGAAAATAATGTTGGAACAACTATTAATTCAACAGAAAGCAAGGGATAAGTGCTTTCAAAATAAGGTCACTAGATTGAGGGCTTGATCTGGTTCCCACTGAAGCCAATGACAACACTTCTCTTGGACTCAATGATTATCAGCCATGTGACTCTCTTGTCTTATTGTCATTGAAAGCTGTTTGGCTATATCCATGAGGCACACATGTTAAATGGACTCTTGGTAACATGAGCAGAACAACTGCAATATCTCGTGTTGGAGCTTGGGTGTTCCTGTGGAAGTGCTTTTGAATATTTGAACTAACATTTAAAAAACTGAAAGATTTTTTTGAAAAAGGCTATCACAAAATGTTCAACCAATAAAAGCCAAGAAATAAAGAGTTACTTATTTGCTCTGTCTGCCTTGGAACTGCCATGTGCCACATGTGAAATTGTTCTGTTCACAGACTCATGCAATATCCCTGGCACAACATGGAGAGTTAAGAAAGAATTTTCAGCCTTAACACTGAATCTCCTTTCTTTTGTTGGGCTCAGTGATCTTTAGTGGCCCCACTGTAATTTATTGTAGATTGCTGCTTAATGATGGATGATTGTTCGATGTAGTTTGCTAATGACGGATTTTGTTACACAGTATTTGTGGTATAACGAGACATGATTTTGTCTGGTATTTGGTGCTATGCTCAGGTTACCAAAATGCTTAGTGTGTGGAGCCACACATTAAAAACACAGAATTTTCTGCTCTGCCTCCTAGAATCTCTGCATTTTAAAATAGCCTTAAAAAGTCAACATTGCTGCTATTATTCTACAGGCCCAGTCCTTCACTGCTTCTCCAACCAACATTCCCACTGGCCTCAGTGGGAGTTTTAAGCATGCAAAATGTGCAGGGTCAGGTCCTAGGACATGGGCAGGTAGATGGACGCACAGCAAGGCAATTGCCTTCAGTGAATAGAGGGGTAAACTGTTGAGATCTCGAGGTTGTAACTAGCACAGAGAATTGGTGGTGCGTGGGAGCTTCTGTAATGGATTAACCTGGCAGGCTTGTTTTTGGCTTCTACACTGCATTTGTTTTAATGACTCATTTGGTTTTCTTTCCACACCTCCCCCTTCTTGTTTGAATAGTCTTCATTTATTTTAGTTGTGATTTCGAAAATGTGTTTTACATTTTGAACATCTTTCATTGTTTTGTTGTTTTATTTTGTACGTTAACCTTAAGTGTGTGGGGGAGGTTTTTTGTGCCTTTTCTTAATTAAATTATAAACCAGGCCAGTTTTCTGTAGAATTAGATAAACATAACTTGGCCACCTTTGAGCACTATGCTCATTATTATTGTTGTTTATGGTGACTGTTCTTTCTGTTGGACACATTTTTTATTAATTGGCAAATATTTAGTTTACTTAAGGGAGCGAACTATGCAGATCAAATGCAAAGATTTTGTTAATCCTTTATAGCTTAAAAAAGCTGAAATTAGCAAATGAAAATATAGCAGTCAAGGATATTATTTCCCAGAGGTGTCTGAAGTCTGTCATCATCATCTGTTTTTCTGGAAAAATAAAATAGGGAGTTCTAAATTTCCCATCACTATCATTTTTCAGACAAAGGTTATCCGTGCATTATATTCAATATGGAATTTTCAAATTTTGAAACATTTATTGTTACAGTAATGGCTATTGCCGTTCTTAACAGACACCCTGTCAGAAGGTTTAAAAAATGTATGCCTCAGTTCATGCAAAGGAAAAAAAAAAAAAAAACAAAGGTCAAAACTTTTAAAATGTCACTTCTTCTACAGTTTTGCATAGAAAATACATTGAATCAGTGGGAGGGCTCCTTGCCCATAGAAACAGGCTGTAAGAAAAGAATGTTATCCTGCTGCTGTAGTTTCCACTTTCACTGGCAGCTGCGGGCTGAGCAGAAAAGCACTGTGGGAGCCTATTGTTACCCCAGCTGGGTAATAGTTTTCTTATTTTACAGTCAGCAACCAAGGGGGGTTGGGGTGCCTCCGTAAAGTGCCTGAAAATATAACTCCTGCAAACAGATCACTTTCTCCTTTGCTATGAGAAACGGGGATCCATAAATCTTTCATTTCGTTTGGTTCCTCTATCAAGGTAATTAAATACTTCAGACAAAAGGGGGACTTATCTTCCAAACAAACTTACACTACATGTAAATGTTACACTGACCTGGTTGTAAAATCTAGGGTGTGCATTTCTCAGGGAGAGAACATGCTTTATGGAACCCTAGTCCCTAATGGAATGTTGAGCAATAGTCTTTTTTTTTTTTACTTTATATTAAATTTGTTCACCAAACTCTAAACTTTCAAAAATAAACCTGCATGAATAACAACTTTAATTTTTACCAGAGCAAAGTGTTGATGAGACAGAGTTTAGGTTTGGATACAAGGCTTTTACTTAGACAAGAATGGCTGTATGCATATGGAATGTGGATTTACATTGGAATATGCCTGTTTAGTTAGTGACAGGACAGCAGATTTTTATTTAGCTCCAGTTTATCCAACTAATGAGAGTGATTTTTAGTCACCATGGCAACCCACATTTTAAAGGTGAAAGGTCACTGACCTAACCATTGAACATAACAATCTCATCTGAGATAATTAATATTCTAGAATTTATCAAATCAGCTGTTAGAAATCTTGACTTCAGGTAGAGTGGATGAACTGCTGGAAGATGTCTCAAGTGGATCTTTAGGCATTCTAAGGCCTCATTCCAATTTCAGTATGAGAAGTCACAAAAAAGGTTCCATCAAATAAACAGAAAAACAAGACTGCACCTGATTTGCTTTATATACGTAGCGCTACATGTTTCAGTTCATAGAAAGATAAGACCTGATCACAAGTTAGTCTGATCATTGGGGCAGCAGAAGTATCAGTCAAATTTTGGTTCTGATGGCAAAGTTTTTGCAGTCACTTAGAATAAGCATTTTCTTGGATACAAAGGGAAATCTGCTCTAGGAAGTTATGACACTGATGTCTAGTTTTTAGCTTCCTAGTTAGCTGTAGAAAACTAAGCAAAGATTGGACTTAATCATTCCCCTGAAATCCATGTGCAAACCTGTGTGTGGTCTGAAAAGGGCATTTGCCAGCATGCCCCATGCTTGCCACCCCTCCTGAGGGCACTTTCTGGCGATTCATGCACAGAGAACTTGGATGGGATAGGGAAATGGTAGGGCTTTAAAGGCACAGTTTTTCTCTCCCTACCTCACCCTCAGCAATACATTCAGCTTATGACTTAGTGAAACACAAATTATTAGGCTCATCACAGAAGTAATTAGGTGAAATGTAATGTCCGGAGACACACACATTGGACCAGATGTTCTAATTATTCCCTTTGGCTTTAAACTCTGTTAATCATTATGGTGCCCTCTCTCTCCAGTAGGCAGCCCTCTTTTAAGTGAGGTTCTGAGTGTAGCTATCAGCTGAAAAGGCCTTGACTACTTATTTTCTTTGCACTACCAGAAAACTGAGGAAAACAACAGAAGGCCCAAGAACTCCATGAAGATGGCCCTATGCCTCCAGGTGATCCTTTGCGATATGTATAGATGTCATGATATTGATGGAGTTTGGGGGCTCAGTCTGCTGCACCTTGATAAGGCAGAGAGTGTCAAAGTGTCAGGTGTGACACACTGGCAAAATTCCTCCAGTGGAACCTTGCTGTTTCCTTCCTTCCTGAGGCCACCTCTGGTGGGTTTTCCAGAGGAAGGAAAAATGTGTTCATTATTTGCTAATTAGATTAATGACAATAAAATAGTATTACCCATTAGTCAGTATGTGCTGTCCATCATGCTCTACCCCTCATTCACAAAGGTTGTGGATCTGTTACAGCTCTCAACTTGAGAGCATGGCTCTTTAATTCAAGCTATATATATTCATGAATTTGGCTCTAGAAGTCCGTGATAGAATCCCCAGCATCTACCAAGATATCAACCATTTCTATAACAAGAGAGGGAGGGTGGGTGACCTAGTATCTTGTACTGAACCAACTTCTGTTGATGAGAAAGACCAGCTTTCGAGCTTACCCAGAGCTCTTCTTTTGTGTAAGCTCAAAAGCTGGTGTCTCACCAACAAAAGTTGATTGAATAAAAGGTATTACTTCACCCACCTTGTCTTTCTTATACTTGGGACTGCCACAGAAAGCACAAAACTGAACCTGACTACACCAAACTATTATGTTAGTTCAGAGCTAAGTATATGAGCCCTCTGATGAAGGAACCCTGAGGCTGCTCCTTCCCATAGATTCTTCAGGAGGTATCAGGGGGCCAATAACTCCATGATGCCATGTCAGCATGCTACCAGGCAAAAGACAGGCCTCAGTCTGAAGGGGTTTTGGTAGCAGGAACAAAGCCTCTCATACTGCAGCTAATGACTCTGAGCCATAGGTAATGTCTATCCAGAAGCTGGATGTAATTCGTGGGCTCAACTAGACAGACATGCTAGTTCTCCTCATGTTAGCATGCTAAAAATATCATTGTGGTTGTGACCCATTCCACCTGGCCAAGTATGTACCCAGGTAGTTGGGTGGGATTGTACTCTGATGGCTACCTGAGCTCCCGCCCAGGCCTTCACAGTCACACTACCAATTTTAGTGCACTATCTTGAGCAGAGTTAATGTGTGATTGACTACTTGCACTGGCACTCTCACTTTCCAGCTGCCGTATCCTTGAAGGTTTTGTAGAAACTGTGTACTAAGGATGATGGGGTTTTACAGCACTAGAATACGATTATTGGAAACCCTTGACAATTCCCCATCTACATTTCTATGGATTGAGAAGCAGTTCTGCTAATGGCTCAATAGAGCTGATGGCTGTAATGGAGAGGGAATGTACCTTTTCTCAGGCTGATCTGGAAGAGACAATGCTTCCAACTTCTCTGAAGATACTAATAGATTGATGGGGGATAGTACCTGAGGATATATTACACGTGTGTGTGGTGCGGGGGTGTAATTTTAAGCAGAGGTGATATGGGGTGGAGAGGGTAGTGATTTTCTGAACTCCAACATCCATAGGAAGCTATACAGGTTTTTTTGGTAAAAAAATGTCTCTCAACAGAAATTTCAGCGTCCAGTCTAATTGTAAACCATGTGAGTCTTGCTTTACAGCTTTTTCAACCCTTCTTCTGAGGATCTGAAACCGTCTTTGGAAGAGTATAAACTGAGAGTGTGTGATTAAATGAGTCAGGTCAGCTAAAGGCAGGACCTGGTCTGCTAAATTGTATGTGTTTTTTTACATTTGAGTTATAAAACAGTTCACTATTCTGCTATGGTTCATGATTTAAAGTTAGGCTGATTCCTTAGAAGTTTTATCAATGCATCCTAAAAGCTAAAGAAATAGGTAAGTAACACATGGTTTTGTTACACTTATCCTACACAGATACAAAGTAGCTCTTTCTGGGCTCTAACATCTATACAGTCTTTCTTTCTACCACAGAAACTAATTCAGTGAAATTTCCCATTTCACAAGATCAAGGGATCAGTTTCCCCATTGATTGACCCAGAATTCCATTGGGGATTTTAAATATGAGTGGACAGAGATTGTCTCCAGTGTTTCATAATGAAGCAGGGTAAAACTTCTGTTTAGTTTAATTTTCCTGATTTTCTGTGGTTGATTGAAGTCCACATTGTACATATTTGTATGAAAGGAAGTAAGCATTTATAAGCATAACCAATCGTCTAACAAACTGTGCTACCCGCACTCCATGGATGTGAGAAGATGCAATTTTCATTGCTGCACAGTAAGGTGGATTCACACTTGGGGGTGGGCCGGGATAGGTATTAATATTTACAGCAGTGGTGAGTCGTGACCCCAAATGGGGGTCATGCCATCAGCAGATGGGGGTCACAGAAAGCCCTAGTATGCAGAGCAAAATGGTGTTCTCCATGCTATGTGGGGTCCTGGCAGGAAACACTTCCTTAAAATGGGGTTGTAATGACAAAAAGTTTGGGAATTCCTGATTTATAGTAGTACCCAGATGCCTCAGCTAGGTTGTAGTGTGTTTGACATTGTATAAACACATAGTAAAAAAGAGCTTACAGTCTGTATAGACAAGCCAAAAAAAAATGGTGGAAGAAGAAACAGACAAACAGATGAAGTGACTTACCCAAAGTTACGCAGCATGTCAATAGCAAAAGCAGGAACAGAATCTACATCTCCTGAATGTCAAGCTAATGCCCTGTTCACTAGACCACACTGCCTGTTTCAGGGACTCTGTTTTGGGGGGAAAAAAGGTTTAAGGTCAAGTTAAGACTTCCTATGCTTCCCCTAGCAGTGACATTGAATCAGTGCATCTCCTTGAACCTGGGATTTGGGGGGGAGGTGGCTTTTTATTTCTTATAACTGAAAAGATATAAAAATAATAAAATAAATACAAATTCAACATTTTTCAAAGAGAGGAGTAACTTCACTTGGGAATTTTCCATTGGATTCTTTTCTTTGATGATCTTCAGGCCCTATGGAAGTCAATCTGTGTATTGTCATTGACTTCATGAGGGTCAGGATATCACCCCTGAATTATAATTATTTACAATATGGTAGAGCATACAGTGTGCCAGGCCTTGTATGCTGATATGAGAAGACACAGTCTATACCCCTAAGTCCTGATCCTGCAAGTTGTTTTGAATAGTGTCCTTTTGACTTCAGTGGGATTCCATATCCTCTCTGAGATCTACCAACGTCAATTTCTTTGCACCACTGAAGCCTCTACAATCCCAGCCTCAAATGAAGCAACAATTTTATTACATTTTACAAGCCATTTCTATTATTAATTTTTACTCTCATGTGCCTTTGCAATATGGTCCCCAAATAAATAAGTGCATTTATACCATTTAAGCATTTGAGAAGGCCCGTTATCTTGAATAGGACCTTTCAAAATTAATTAGCAAAAATTCAATTGGTGTGTAGTCTTTCCAAATAAAAACGTTACTCAATTTCTCTAAGATATAGATGTCCTATTTTTATATAAATCTTTAATTTTTTTAGCATCTTTTGCATACCATTTAATAATTTGCATTGACCTCACCTTAAATGTTGTATTAGGGCAACTTATGCCCATTAAACATCATATTGGGGCTATGCCGTGTAATACAAAATCCGATGTATCAGTACTCCAAAAAGCAATTTTTAATATGATCTGTGGATGCTATTTAAAATAATCTTGTCTTCCAAATAGAGTGTGTGTCATTTCCCTTATATCTGGGGTTCGACCACTTGTTATTCAAAGCAAAACAAATAAGGAGGAGTTTGGTTTTTAATCCAAAAGGTAGCTCAAAAGCTATACCAAAACATCACATGGTTGTATTTGGTGAAATTAAACCAACTTCAAGCTTCTAGGGAATTTTGGTGTTCAATAGTGATTTTCTGTAAAATATCAGTTGCCTCTAGAGACTTGTCTGGTGTATTATCTAGTTTAGGTCAGCAAACTCTGGCATTGAAATGGCATCGTATCTAGGCTTTTACTGATTGCTCATAGGACTCATTGATTGAAAAGATCAATACCCAATAAATTGTTTATGAAGCTCTTGCACATCTGTACACTTTCTAAACTCTCTCTTCCATCCTCCCAGCCTCCCTTTGGTGCACCTTTCCTTGAAGTCTAAAAGACATCTGGAACATGTGCTATGGGCTGCCAGTTATCTCTAGTACATATCTGGATGGGTTGCCAGTTATCTCTATCCCTACAAGACCATAGTTGCTGGCCTACATTGAAATCAATGCAGAAGGGGAAACATAGAATGCCAGCACTGGGGACATGGACTATAGTTTATTTAGAGACTCCAAAGCACGCTTATTCCAGCTACACACATTGTGAGTATGTCTACACTTACACTTTAAATAGAAATAATGATGATTATTTCAATTTAAAGTAGTGTATGTCTATACTAGCTTTCCGTCTTTTGAAATAAGGAGTGCTCTCATTTCAAAATAAGGAATGGTCATTTCAAAATAATAAAACCTTGCTTTATATCAAAATGACAGTTAAGGTGAAATTATTATTTCAAAATAACACAGTGTAGCCATGTAATTTCAATTTCACAATTTAACACTTTTTGCCCTTCTCCCTCGCATGGTGCCTGCCTCTTTCTACATATTGGGTGGGGGCATGGCCCTTCTTGGGAGCCATCTTACTACACCTCCCACGATGCCCCTCTCCTAAATCGAACTAGCAAGTCCTGTCCCTGGACATTTAGCTTGATTTGGGTTTCTAGTGGGGACATGTTAAATCGATTTAACTTAAATTCATTTAATGTTTTTTATTTTGATTCAGTTAGATCAATTTAAGTTAAATCGATTTAACAATCTAAGTGTAGACACAGCCACAGATTTTGTTTTACATACTCATGCAGAGGGCAGTCTCTGGGCAGGTCAGATTTAAATTTGCTCCATAACTGTATCATGCTTAAGAATTGCCGTGGTTTAGGTACATTTTTCAGTGAAGTCATTTCAAATATAATTTTCCTTTACATCTTTTTTAACTCAGTCTTCCTCAGCCCCCTCTTGCCTTATCAGCTGCATAACCATGAACATAAACTTAGTTGTTATAATGTGTATTTTTCTCTTATTTTAATACTGCCTCACTTGCCTTCAGAATTTGCTTTAACTTTATGTTATGCTCTTCTATCTTCCTGGAGATGAAATGCCAGTTATATAGATCTCCACAGCATCCAGTCCTTGCAAAAACTTGCTTATTTTCCTTTGGAAGACATCTGCAGTGCTTGGGATGGTGAACAAGAAGCAGCAAAAACTTTGTCTTTCTTAATGGACTTGCAGAAATTCTGGACCTGGTTGAAAAGTAAAGAAATATGGTAATTTCTGTTCAGTTGCCTTTTACTTTCATGGAATTTTTATCCAATATTTTAATTGATAGTCCTATTATTCTCTGCTGTTTAGTTTACTTACCCTCTACCAATGTGCTATCGTACAATAGCCACAGCACTGTAGTATTACATGATTTTTCAGTATCACTTGCATTGACATGGATTAAAAATACAACTAGCATATGTTGTTCATGTATAGGGTCCCTTATTGTGTGTGTTTTATGTGAATATTAATGAGAGAAAAAGATGCACCATGCAAATCAGGCTCAAAAGTTCTTCCATCTCTTCCCTCCCCTTACTAGGAATGAGCTAAACAACACTAACAATGAAATTCACAAGGAAAGAGCATTTTGTATTTAAAGCCTTAAGCTGAGTCAAATAAAGTATAAATAGTATTGAGGAAGCTCCATAACTCATTTAAAAAATAATTTGACTTTAGTGCTATAAAAGGTGCTAATGTACTTGTCCTCTGTGAATGGATTGGACATACAAAAGGGTGAAAGGTTATGGATTGGTGGTCAAGGAAGATGAATTTCTCTCACAGCTGTAAACTAGGGACAGCAGGTCAGTGCCAGAGCAAGTTTTCCCAAACTCCCCCCTCAGTGTGCCTCTGTGCTGAAGTAAAGAGACAAACTCTGTTGGTTGCAGAGAGTCATTCAGAATCCGTGCTTACTCCACCCTTGACCTAAGGAAACTGCTGTGTTGGCCAAGGTGTCAATCTCGCCAGTTGCAGCGATATGTTTTATGAAGTGCACATATTTCCGCTGAGAATTAGACTGAAGTCACAAAACTCTTTTCATACAGGCACACTATGAACAAAATACACCACGGATTTCTGCGATCTTCAAATGGTAACAACTTTTGATTAATAATGACATGGTTTGGCAAAGATCCTTAACACTTTAGAATTCAGCAATTCAGTTGTCATTAAAAAGAAAGAATATTAAGAAAGCTGTATGAGTTTCCTCTGTATTGTCTATCCTCCATTCCTCACTCAAGTCATTTCTTGACAAAATACCTATTGAAATCTGTGAGAGTTTTCTCTGAGTAAGGATTGCATTAAGATTGCAGGGTTAAACTTACTTTCTGTGGTACTGTATTACACACTTATTGCAAGCTTAATTTTTTTCAGATGTAATGCTGTCATGACTCATGAACAACACATTCCTTGTTCTAATGTAACTATGATGAGTTATAGATTAGAGACTCTTTCCCAACTACAATCAGTGCCAGAAGTTTTAGACTCTGGTCACTACTTCAGGCAGAAAAGGTTGTTGGTGGCACCTGAAAACAGTGAGATTCCTCCAAATTATTCTGTTGTGCAAGAGAGGTTACCCTCACCATAAAATAAGCAGCAATTCCACTGCAGGGGCCTTGTAGAATATCGATATGCATGTAGATTTTAGGATTCCCGGGATGGTCCAAGTGAAAGGCCCTGTACCTATTTGCTGGCTCTGGAGGATTTTGCTTTCCTATCCAGCTTCCTTCTGTTGGAACATAGTTGCTTGGTCTTAGAAGTCCCTTAAAGGAAATCTCATCCACACAGAGGAGCCATAAAGCAAAACAGTCTAGACAGGACTGATGTGGGATGCAAACAATGTCTCTGCTAGGCAGGAACTCATGGCTGATGTTCTTACTTTCAGCCTGCTTCTTCTCCCTACATAATCCTGGACCTGAAAGCTTGCCGTTTTTGTGTTGCTGGGAAGGTTGGAAGGTGCAGCAGAGGTGTCTGAACTTGCTCTTATGCAGAACAGAGCAGATATGTGCAGGGAGGAGAATCTCCACTTGTTGGTTTAGGGATTGTGGTCTAGGCTAATGTAAATAACTTCTCTTGCTCTGTCTGTGCTCTTCATGCATCTGAAGGCTGAAAATCTTCAGAATTTTTCAGGATTAGACCTTTAAGGATTATGCCTGAGTTGACTGTAATAGTGTACCAGCTGATGTGTAGGTGAGTTACATTTCTGATAGCTATGTTTTCCCATAAAGTGAAATTAATAATTTATTCTTCCTTTGTGAAATGTACATTGATTATCTTATAACAGACTAGAAAATGCTTACAACTTTTCCCATGGACTGCTTTTATGAATTCTTAATGTAAGCAAAAAAACAGAAGGACATTTTTCTTAAATTGCAAAGTTTAAATTTTTTTCTTTTTGCTTGTTACCCAAAAGCAAAATAAGTATTACAGGAGGACACTGCAGGAGAAGACAACAGGCAAAGCTAGCTAACTATCTCCTTCTCCTTTGCATAGTTAACAGTGATTGAAAAGTAAATTGCTTTTGAATAAGTTTTGTATTCTCTGGGGATACGGCTAAAGGGTTAATTTAACGCTTGACCCATTAAAACCGTTGAGTGCAGTGAGAACCTTGTAAGGCTGATCAGATGATTATTTCTGGAAGATAAGTGGCTGAAAACCGAGCTTCACTAGTTCAGGTAATCAAGGGAAATCGGCATAAAAGAGAAGATGCGGCTGAGTAAAGACAGAACGACTACCTGAGATTCTATTACTTGTCGTCTTTCAAGCATAATAATGAGATTATAGTAACCCTAAACTGGCTGAAAACAGAAATCTGGCTGTCTGTCAAGTTCATTGTATTGAGTTTTACAACACTTCAGATCTGGTTCCTCTGAACCTGCAATAATTATACCAGGAAGACAGACTCAAAGAGCTTTCAACCTCAGAGCTTTGTCAGGTTTTGGCTAATGACCAGTTTGCTATTGTTTGGAGAATAGGAAAACTTAATGTTTATCATTTTTAACATA
>ML682082.1:2827284-2872179 GCA_007922195.1 Podocnemis expansa | reverse complement strand
GTGTGTGTGTGTGTGTGTGTGTGTGTGTGTGTGTGTGTGTGTGTGTGGCCACAAGTGTTTCCTCACTACAGCTGTCACACATTTACTGTAAGTTCCTGACTGAACTTGTTATTGATTCATGAACTCCTCAGTTTTCTTGTGGTGATTTCATGTCAGAGTCTTGATTTCAAATAATTTTCTCACACCTTTAACTGAAACACCCAATCATATCACAGTCATTAAAGGGCCAGGATAATGCTCTTATTTTTCAGAAATGAAAAAAATTACACACAGTGTGAAGGAAACATCAGGGAGTCATCATAATATCCTCAAAAGTTCAAACATCTCCAATATAATTTATCATTGAATGAAAATAGTTTGGGAATTTTCCCAAGAAAGTTGTTCAAGATAGAAAAGTGCTAAGTGCTATACCAATTTTAAGGCCGCACAACAGCAAAGTACTTATGCAAGTGTTGAAGTCCAATTAACTTGAGCTTCATTTTCATTGTCCAGTAGGAAGCTCCAATTGTCCCTCCTTTTTACATGACTTACACATATGTGTTTTTCTGTGTGTGGGCAGACATAGGCACATGCGTAAATTTAAGCACGTGATTCAGTTCTCTGTTGGACTGGACTCAAAAGCCTATGATGACAGACATATTTCCAAATGTAAAAGATCTTTATCAGTTGACACACAAGTGAACTGGGTTCTAAGGATGGTTTTCTAAACCAGATGTTCTAAAACTTCTTCACAGCATGGACTCCATGGTAATAAAGAGTCTCTTGTACAGACTATCTTCCCTTCTATTTGCAACTGTCTCACATCCCTGTGGATTATTCCCATAGAAAAGTAATATTAAGGAAATATTTATTTTTAACTTCTCGTAGTGCATCAATTATTCATGGACTGCAAGAGGTGTGAGAATTACTATTCAAATATCACGTTACTATTTGCAAAATGGTTATAGGAACTATAGGATCCCAAGTCCTTCAGCACCTAAATGAAGCAGTCAGTTTTCAAAAATACTGAGTATCCATCTGCTAAAAAAACAACAAGCAGTTGTGTGGCACTTTAAGACTAACAGATTTATTTTTTTGCATGAGCTTTCGTGGGAGAAGATCTTCGAAGCATCTGAGGAGGTGGGATCTTCTCCCACGAAAGCTCATGCAAAAAATAAATCTGTTAGTCTTAAAGTACCACACAACTGCTTGTTGTTTTTTTACTGGACTAGACTAACACGGCTATCCCTTTTGAAATATCCATCTGCTGCCACTGACCTCAATGGAAAGTGCTGGTTGCTCAGCTTTTTAGAAAATCATGCCCCTTATTTAGGCTCTTCAGCATGGATTTAGGAGCCCAACATTAGACTCCTACTTTTGAACGCCTTGTCCATAAGGTTTTTTTTTTTTTTTTTTATACATAGAGCTATATCTCATAGTATCTTTTGTGGACTAAGGGGCCAAATCATATAGCCCTTACTCATGGGAGTCAACACACTGACTTCACTGGGATTGCAGAATAAGACTCTAAATGTGTCATGTTTTATATGTTGCTAGCGTATTGGTATGGTAGCTCGTGAGGAATATTTACAGACTATGTGTTTTTACACTTTTCCTAAAATCTGTTTTTGTTCCACATAACTAACAAACAAAGTCCAAAAAACCCCAGCAAGTATAAGATAATACTAAATTATTAAGGCTCTTTGAGTGGGAAAATTCAGTTTTAAGAGGGTCTGGTTCTTATGAATCAAAAGCATATTCAATGATTTCTTTGCAATTCATAAGCTATTGAAAGTGAGGAATGGAAATCCACAAGAGAGAATGTTTTAGTAAATAAAAACAGGTCTTTCAAGTACCAGCCTCTGAGAACAGTCGTTCTCAAACTGGATCTTTGGACCTCTAGGGGGAGATTCTGTGCTGTGCCTGTGAGAGGCTCTTTGCTGGTGACACAAAAAATTTGGGTGAGTGGTAAGTAATGGAGAGGATAAGTCACAGATCCACAGCAATCTGGATCACTTGGTAAACTGAGTGCCAGCAAACTATACACATTTTAACATGGTTAAATATAAATGTATTCATCTATCAACTAAAGCCATACTTGCAGACTCCTCTGGGGAATCAGTGACTGAAAAAGGTGTAGGGATTGTGGTGGATAATCAATGAACATGAGCTTCCAATGTGATACTATGACCAAAAAAGCTAATGCAATCTTGGGATGCACAAACAAGAAAATCTTGAACAGGAGTTAAGAAGGTTATTTTACCTCTGTATTAAGCAATGGTGCAACTACTGCTGGAATACTGGGTTCAGTTCTGAAACTCACAAGTCCAGAAAAGTGTTGATAGATTGGAGAGAAGAGCTACAAGAATGATTAAAGGATTAGAAAAAATGCCTTATAAAGACATATTCAAAGAGCTCAGTCTATTCAATTTAACAAAGAGACAGTAAGGGGTAACTCGATTACAGTCTAAGTATCTATACAGGGAACAAGTATTTAATAATGGACTCTCCAATGAAGCAGAAAAAGGTCTACCATTGTCCAATAGCTGGAAGTTGACAAAGTCAGACTGGAAATAAGGCATAATGGTTTGACAGTGGGGGGTAATTAACCATTAGAATAACTTACCAAAGGTTGAGGTGGTTTCTCCATCACTCACAATTTTTAAATCAAGACTGGATGCTTTTAAAAAGATCTGCTCAAGGAATTATTTTGGGGAAGCTCTATGACAGTGGTTCCTAACCTATGGCCTGGGGGCCAAAATTGGCCCATGGGGGCTTTCAAAGCTCCTCAGCTCCTCTCCTGCTGGCTGCGGATGGTACCCAGTGAAGTGCTCTTCCATGGGGCTAGAAGACTGGTCCCGGATCCTTGCTGCAGACAAGGGAATGGAAAATCAGTGCTCTCCTTCCCCTGTCTGCAGTAGGGAGCACTGCAAATCACCCCACCTAGGTCCATAGGTGCTGGGGTCCCTGCTGAAGCCAGAAGAAGGGCAGCACGGATCTTCCATCCCTCTGGCTGCAGAAGAGAGCCACTGCCTAGTGACCCAGGTAGAGTGCACAGGTCTATCAGATGCCTTTGGTTTTCCTTCTGCAACCATAGAGACAGGAGGTCAGCAGAGGCAGACTGTTTTTCAGAGGAGGCCTGCTGGTGGAGGCTGCTGGTCCTCCAGGGTTGTAAAAATGATATCTGTGGTCCTTGAACCAAAAAAGTTGGAAATCACTGGTCTCTGGTCTTCTTCTGTCAAACAGAAGGCCAGACAAGATGATCCCAATGGTCTTTTCTGACCTTGGAATCTATGAACTCACAGTTCAGGGGTGGGAAGTGCTTAGTAGAGCTGCTAGGGAATTTTTCAAGGAAATGTTTTTTCCTCTGAAAATGCCAATTCATCAAAATCAAAATTTTCAGAGAAATAAATCAGTTGCGCAAAACATTCACAAGGAAAATTTCTCAGGTCCAGGTTAGAATTTGTGGTCAAAATGAGAGAGAAAGAGAGAGAACAGGCAATAAGCCAGTGGTTAGGGCTCTCTGCTGGGATGTGAGAGACTGAGATCCAAGTTTGAAAAGATGAGTGCCTGAGGACTATTGCCTATTGTGGTTGGTAGTCTCTCTCTCTCCATCTCTCTTTTCGTTTTTCATGAGATTTTCAGAAAGTCTTGGCTTCACCACAATGTAGAACTGGAAAAAAAACCCTTAAATTTCAAAAACATTCACACAGCATGGGAAAATCATTTCCAGACCCTCCTTGGAACTCAGGTGGTTGCCAGACCAGCCCCCAGCCAAATTTAGATAGCTCTTTGTGGGAGGGGGGATCTACTTTAGGATAGATATGATGGAACAATTTGTATAGCGGGGATGCTGAGAACCGTTGAACCAGACTATAAACCCTTTATCTGATTGTAACCACTTCAAGCTTGGGAATGCGGCAACACTCTCTCACTTCCACACTTCTAGTTCTAGCCCCTATGACTTTGGGTGATCCCCCTGTGCTGCCCAGCATCTCCACAGAGCTAAGCGCTGTGCCCACTGTCATCTCACCAGTCGCATCTCCAGCAGAACCGATGAAAGAGCTCATGAGGAAGTCCCCAAAGGATACCCTATGGCTGTCATCATCATTTCCTCTGCCGGGCAAATTCTACTATGGCTGGATCCAACGACTTTAGAATCTCTTTACACTGGCATACATGGCACACTCTTTAACTGGCATAAATAGGTTAGTGTTGGACTAAGAAGCTCACCTTTAGTTTTCTGTGGAACAATTTCTGGTGATCCATGAATCAT
The DNA here is from genome assembly GCA_007922195.1 of Podocnemis expansa. Taxonomy (NCBI): domain Eukaryota; kingdom Metazoa; phylum Chordata; order Testudines; family Podocnemididae; genus Podocnemis; species Podocnemis expansa. Next base: position 2,867,924 of record ML682082.1, on the reverse strand, counting down.
TGCAGAGGATTAGCACTTCTGAAAACAGATAGATCCCTTATTTCAAAGCCTAAACATGAATTCAGAATTCTCTTTAAGTGCCTATTTTGAAAAATGGGTTATGTTAATAACAAATCTTACACATGTGCCTTTAAAAAGGAATCCCAAACCTACTGAATTTATGGGAATCCAAGACCATAATTAAATTAGCTCACCATCAGCTACTGAAAAATATTGGTAATACTAGAATAATAGTTAAGTCTTCAAAGGTATGTTTCAAGTTAGTTTTACTTTTTAAAGAATCCCTTGAAACAGGAGCTTGTGATACATCTCTGGGAGGTACACAGGAGAAATTGTGTTAATGGTGGATTTTATTTATTGCATTTTCATAATAGGCTACTGAGACTAAGCTTTAAAAATCTGCGTGAATTTGTTACACAAAATACGGTAGTTAATTTACCACAAGGTGTACCAATGAGAACAGAAATATGCTGATATACAAAGCTCAGGACTCCAATCATCATACAATGTGGGTTGAGTTGCCCAGCAACTGTCCAATGTAACTGAACTCAGAACTTAAGTCAGGGTTTTTTTTTTTTGTTGTGTTTTTTTTCAATTATATAGGTTGCATTATAACTATACCTGGACATAACTGTGAAATATGGACAGATGGCTAAAGACAGGTAGTGTTAAGGAGAACACACAAAGTATCAGTGAGAAGAAGGCTAAGAGTACACAAACAGCTGGTAGAGTTGGGATGATATATGTGAACAGCTGGTATATCTGGAAGGAGGTACACAATAAGAAAAGTCTGGGTACCTTTGATTTAGAGCAATTTTAGTGTTGAATATAAAGGTAAAAGTTATAAGGAAATGGCTGTGTTAATAAAACTGAATTAAAGTTACAATTTCTTTTTAAAAGCAACTTATTCTGAAGGTTGGAAAATAAAAGAACTTTTATTCTTGTTGAGGAACTGCTGGCTCCCTCCACCCAAAACATATTTATATAGGTATTTAACTCATTTCACCAGTGAACAAGCTAATGTATTCTGGAGCCATTTATTTTAAAATGTGAACTGTAAAATTATGCTACAAAGTTTATTAAACTTTCAGGTGTTACATTTTGACATACTCAGATCTTTCCTTTAACAATGACAGAATGCTACACAAAAATACTGCATTTCATCTGGTGTAGGTCTTTATCTTATCTTGACAGATTATTGCTGGTTAAATTGTAGAGCTGACTTAAAGGCAGGACTCTTCAAGGGAGTCAGAAATTAAGGCTTCACCAAATGGTAATAAAGCTATTAAAAATGCAAACAGCAAACAGCTACACTGTACAGGTTAGACAGCTAATCCAAACTAGCAGTTTAAAAAAGCAGAGCAATTACACTATTATTTAAATGCAAGGAATATGAGCAAGAATAGAATGAGGAGCCTTGTTTAAATGCATTCTTTTGAATATTTATTAGAAATAATACATGTAGTTAAGCCACTTATCTGATTTCAGTGAATAAGTAAAATGCAAAAGATCAATTTTCATAATTATACCAAAGAAGTCTGTCTTTCATAAAAATCTCATTAATAACACCATTATTACTGAAAAAATATCTCAGTATTATTATTGTTATTCTAATTATCAGCAAAATGCTACTGATAATGTTGTCACAAAATTCCTTTTTACTATCCTATTAAGGAAGATAGACTAAGTAGTGGTTTAAGTTAAATCTAGATCCTAAGTGGCATTATAAAAAATCTTCTTTGTGTATTTGGTTAAAATACATTATGTGTATAATTACATAAATTACTTCAGGTTTGGCAAACAGGGGATAGATACACATATATGCACACACACACACACACACACACACACAAAGAGCATAGGAGATATGTGTGTATGCATATATGTTTGTGTGTGTGTGTTTATATGCATGTGTGTGTGTGTACAAAAAGAGAGAGTGAGGGTAGATTTTATATATATTCTCACTTCACACGTATATATACATGTGCATGCTCACTCTCTTCACATATACACAGACGTGTGTACTCACTTTTTCTTAACACATGCACATACTTATACACCACAGAGAGCAAAGGAATGAGTTATGTATTAAATAACACATAGGCATATGCACATAGTGGTAAAATATTGCTCAAGGATAAAAACAGTGGCTGAGATTGTATCACACTGCTGTAAGCTAATGACTGAGGACAGTTTGCCCAATCAAAGGAAAATGTTAAATGTTGGCAATGCTAATATTATTTTTTTACTTGTACTGACCCTGGAGACAGTCACTAATTGTTTTATTATCTATTTGGATTGTATTAAAGTGTCAAAAATGTTATGAGCATTGGGAATTTAGTGCCTCAAAGGTTCCATTGTGGAAAGTGCCCAAAGCCTCACACATCAGTGGGACGTGAAGGTGTTCATGTCAGGTGCTCAGTGTTTTGCACAAGTGAGCCCAAGTGGGCTTTGGCACACAGAGGGGAACAGGAGGCATTGGGGAAATGCCTTGCTGCTCCTGGCATTGAAAGAGACAAGGAAGTTGATGGGTCCTCATCCTTAGGCCATTGCAGTGTTCAATAAGCCAACTCCTCTCCTAGGTGGCAATTGGACAGTGAGTTTTATCATGCATAATTTTAATTAATATTATTTATTTGTATTACCATAGTATGTAGAAGCTGCAGTCAATATGCAGGACCATATTGTGCCAGGCACTGTGCAAACACAGAACAAAAATATGGTCTCGGCCCCCAAAGAACTTACAATCTAAGTAATAATTGTAGTAATCTTTGCCATCAGTGTTTTTTTTTAACCACTCACTTCAACAGGAGCAGCATTGTATACACAGTTAGCTCCTTCCCAGAGTAGGAGCCATTTGGAGGAGCTGTATTGTTTTTCATGAAGAAGAGTATTTGGGAGATAGGCTGCCACTTTGCCTGTTCATATAATACATCAATAATTATGTAAACAATTTTTGAGAGACTTGATTAATTGTTCATAAGAATCTTAACGGTTCCAGGCAATTTCTGATCCTTCCTCCGCAGCAACAGACTTATCTGATGGTAGGACTAGTTTGCTTGGACTGTGCAAGGAGAGGAAGAGTTCTGGAAGGCTGTGCAAAGATATATGACTTAGTAGGGTGTAGATTGGAGCTAAAAATATTTCTGCAAAGGGTATCGGCACACATGCACAGAGGGAGACTAGATAGTTATTATGGCTCTCGGCAAAGAACTTAGACACACTAAGGAAGCAAGCTGGGATTTAAGCATGTGTTTATGTGCTTTGCTGAATGGGATGGACTTAAGCATATGCATAAATGTTTGCTGAGTCAAGGCCTATGTCTGTAGCATCTGTCTCTGTTAACATTTTTTAAAATTTGTTATCCATTTATAACATTTTGAAGTTGCATGGAAGGAGAGTCTATTTATATCTGTGTTATCTATATCTAATTTGTTTTCATAGAATTTAAAAATCTAGATATATCCAGGCAGATGGAATCATATAACTTTCAGAAAAATAATATAACTTTCAGTATACACAGTCTTTCAACACAACTAAGAAAGATATACTTATCCTCAGCATTCCACTAGTGACATTCACTGATAGGTATGAATGCTAAAGCAAACAGAAACAGCTTTTATCACAGTAGATGTCATGATCTAGCTGCATTTAGGGTTCAATCTTGCCATCCGCTACGTGGGCACGAATTGACGTGCATCAGAGAACACAACAGACCTATCCACTTATTTTCAAAAGTGTTCTAAAAATACATCTGATATGAGGAATTGTAAAAAATTCATTTTTTACTTGCTAGGCAGAACTCTGTGTAAATGATGACTTTAGTTTGCTACACTACTTGTGAATTATGGGATCCATGCTAATAGCTGAAAAAGAGCTTGTTCGATATAGTACTTGTGCTATGTGAGGTGTCTGTGTGATTCAGCCATCTGTCCTTCTCACATGCATGTACATGTGTGTGCACACACACAGACGCCTGAAATGAGACTACCTCTGGTAGGCAATACACCATTTAAAATACCCTACAGATCTCCAAAGCTGTTTTCTTCGATCTTTATTTAAGATCACCTGTGTCTGAAAGGAAACCAATTTCCATTGATCTATTGGATAGTCATTTGAGAGATTTTAACTTGCCTGTCTTTGTTTCTGTCTCACTGTCTACGTTTATGGTAGATATTTTATAAATTGGGATGCGTTTGAGTAGAAATCAGAAAAAAATTAGTCTGTAAGTTCTGTGATGCAGGGACTGTCTGTTTTAGTTTAAAACAACTGGTTACTTTAACAGAATTGTCAATAATCATTAGCATCAGGACACACAAATTAATTACGTTTGGGCCAAATCCCATAGCCTTCTGCCAAAAAGTTCCCATTGACAGCCTTTGGGATTTATTTGCAGAATAACTGAATGATAATTCAATTATTAACAAAAGGGAAAATCCTCTGTCTTGTACAAGCCCAAGAACTTGAATTCAATGGAAATCTAAGTTCCAAATACACAGTCATAACACTGTCCCCTCATGTGCTGGTATTTACTTACGGTAGCACTACAGTTGGGTGGAAGGTTTTAGTCATAACTTTTTTCATCAAAAAGCACAGTCAGTGACACCAAAATGTTTCACAAAGTCATTCTGGTTCCAACAAATAAGTCTTGCAGAAGAAAATATTCTTAAAAAGTCAAATTTTTTGTTTTGATGTTTTTGAAACATGAAGGTCAGATTTTTTAGATCCAAATGATTTTTTTTTAATTTAATTCAATTTATTTATTTATTTAATTCAAACCCATAAAAAAAAGCTTGACATCAAAACAAAACATTGCAAGTCAGGTGAAATTAAATGTTTTGTTTGACCTGGAACTTTTTTTTAAATAAATTTTCCATTCATAAATTTTTTTTTTAAAAATTAGGCTTGGGATGACCTGAGATAATTTTTTTGGAACGCCAGCCACCAAAATGTCAGTCACAGCTCTGTTGATCCCACATAGGATCTCAAATAACACAATATCACACAGGTTTTTCTGCAACATTAAATACATAACAGTTTGTAACTTTTTTCAATATAGTACAGTTACATTAATTTTATTATTCTAATTTTTATTGATGTATTTTTGTTGTACAAAGAAGTTCTCTCTAAGATATGTATTTTCATGAATTGCTCTGCATAGCAATACTATACACTTACGTAACAGGGTATAGGAGTTTTCAGGCAGTCATTTATTACCATGGTATCACAAACAGCTTATAAAGGAAAACACACACACACAATTCAGTATAAACAAGGAGTCTGGTGGCACTTTTAAAGACTACCAGACTCCTTGTTTATTTTGCTGAACTAGACTAACATTGCTACCCCTTTGGAACACAGTTCAATATGTTTTTATAACTATGTCTCTTTTACATTCAAGTGTATCTAATTTGCATTTTTCATGTGACCTGTCCTCACTCTGATTAATCTGATTTATCTAATATTAATTTGTCTTTATATTGGATGTGTTCACTGTAAAGCATTCTCTTTTATCTGACACAAAATGTTGTATTAGGAATGGCTGCTTGTTTGCTGCTAGGTTGATCCTTCAGTAAGAATCACTGGATAGGAACGTTACTATCAGATTGGAGAAGGTGATTGTTACCCTTTATTCAGCATTGGTGAGACTTCATTTGAAGTCCTGGGCTTATTTGGTCTGCAGATGAGGAGAGTGAGGGGGGATTTGACAGCAGCCTTTAACTATGTGAAATGGGGATCCAGGGAGGATGCAGCTCAGTTGTTTTTCTTGGTAGTAGATGACAGAACAAGGAGCACTGGTATGAAGTTGCAGTGGAGGAGGTATAGGCTGGGCATTAGGAAAAACATTTTTCAGTGGTAGAGTGATAAAGCACTGGAACAGATTGAGTAAGGAGGTGGTGGAATCTGCATTTCCAGAGGTTTTTAGGGTGCGGCTTGCCAAAGCCTTGACTAGGGGATGATTTAGTTGGGGTTGGTCCTGCTTTGAGCAGGGGGCTGGACTACCTGACTTCCTGAACTCCCTTCCACCCCTTAATCATCTATGATTGAAAAGTTAGCAATATATTTCTAATTAATGCCCACAAATATATTGGAAAATTATTTTTCTCAGGGACAGCTATATAATGTGTATGCATTTCCCAGTGCTAAATATGTAATAATACATTTATACAGTGATGTACTTATGAAGCATCACCAATAACGACATGGTTATTTGTTGTTTGCAGTGTTATAGCCATGTTGGTCCCTGGATATAAGAGAAGCAACGTTGGTGAGGTAATATTTTTTAATTGGACCACCTTTTGTTGGTGGACAGTACAAGCTTTTGCACTCTATAAAGCTGGAGAAGAGCTCTGTATAGCTCAGAAAGCTTGCATCATCCTCACAGGGGTAGGCTTAGGGATTTGGCAGCCTGTGGCAAAAGTCAAGAATGGGGCTCCCCATGCTGTGGGGGGACCCAGCCTTGCCTTTGGCCCCCCAGCTCACTGAGGTTCCCACCGCTTCCATCTCAGTCTCACCACTGGCTCCCCCTGTTGCCTTGCCCCAGGCCACGCATCTCTACCCAGCTCACTGCCACCTGCCCTTAGGCCCAGGCCCACGCATCTCCCCAACCCCCTGCCACCTTCTCCTGCGTTCATGCCTCCCTCCATCTCTATGCTGGCCCCCTGCTGTCTGCACCCATGCCTCCCCCAGGCCTCCATTCTTGGTACCCCAGCACTACCTCACTTCATCCTCACTGGGTCCCCCTCTGTATGTCTCCCTAACCCACTCTGACCCTCCCACCCCAGTCCCCCCCACTTCACCTGGCTGGCTGGAGCTGCAGGCAGTGGCTCTTCCTCCTGGCCTGGCTGCTGCTGCCCTGGCTGGCCCACGTGTGTGATAAGTGCTGGGGTGTGGGGGGGTCATGGCTGGGAGATTTAAAACAGCCAGCCAGGCCAGGCACCCCCCAGCCCCCAGAATCCAACCCACAATGGAGCAAGGGCTCTCCCTGCACAGGGCCCTGGCATTGGCCACTGTCAGAAGACAGACAGGATACTGGGCTAGATGGACCACTGGGCTCACCCAGTTTGCCATTCTTATGCTTAAAATACTTTTTCTGTCTGGGAGTAGGAAGGCAAATAACCGTTAGCAGTCAACATTTATTGACTTGCCAGCTACAGGCACATTTAAGTACAGTTATCTGCCTAGAATAATTTTTTCTTCTAGAAGATTTTTACCTTTAAGAAAAGTATAATAGGGAAGGAATAGATAGGTGGAATGAATCATAGGAAGAGTCATTGCTCCTGTGGAGCTATTCTCTGTTTCACTATGCAATCCAATTTGTAATACTGTCTGTTTAAAAACCAGATTTTAAAAAAATCAGTTATCGCACTTCTGAGTTATATGGTAACAGCATGTTGTGAATCTTAACTTTGGAACACAGAAAACAGTGAACTTCACTGGCATCTAATTAGTGCCATTTCTCAATGGCAAATTACATTTTTGTGAACACAGAGTGAGTGCAATTAATTGGGCTCAAGGATACTGTTTATTAACATTTATTGTGATGAACAGTGTGACCACTTGACTGTGAACATATGTCTACACCGCAGCAGGCAGTGAGCTTCCCAGCTTTAGCAGAAAGACTTACATTAGCTCTGTGCAAGTTATTGCACTAGAAATAGCAGTGTAGCTATTGGGTATGGGTGATAGCTTGGGCTGGCCATCGGAGCCCAGATTCAGTGGATCAGGAGGGTTTGGATTCAAGTGGCTAACTTCAGCTGTCACCCTTGGCCTAATATCCACTCTGCTATTTTTAGTGTGCTAGCTTGAATTGGGCTAACACAAGGCAGGCTACATGACTGGAAGGCACACACTCAGGTGCACTGATAGACATGTCCTGAGATTCTTGCATATCTTTGAGTATGCCGTGGTCTCATCTACGCTTTCTCCATCATAAATCCCCAACCCCCATCATCATCTATACACAAATCTGTCATGTTTGGTTCCTGAGGCCTCAGGTCCCAGGACCCACAAAGGAGGATAGCTCTGAGCCCACGTCCTGCTGAGACTCAGCTCCAAGCCCCATCGTTTTGCAGTGTGGACACATCTCAAGCTGCAGAGTGCGGTCAGAAGGTCTGCATAGTGCGGTATGGATGTATTGAGTCACAGCTCAAGCAGTTGTAAATTCAGGGCCACTGACCAAATTCAAACCCACTGATACAATCCAGTGTGGCTGCCCAAGCATGGGGTTCAAAACACTGACTCCACAAGCCTAGAGCCTACAGTCACAGTCTTACAATATGGTGTGGACATCCCCTAAATGCACTGGGGTTTAACTCAGACCCCATGCCTGAAGGCTATACCTTTACTACCGAATGAGCTGAGGTGACTGGCACCAACATCTGAGCACCCAGATTAGCCTGGGCAACCCGTAAGTGACCTCACAGCAAATCTCTACTCACGTTACTGAGCCCTCACTGGTGCTGCACACACTCATCTGTGTTATCAGACGTCTGGGGACCTATTCCATGGTTTTACACGCTACAATGAGCTGATCTGCTTTACAATTATTTTTTAGTGCATTGTGAGAAGACTCATCTGTCTTTCTGGTGACATGGGGAATTCTGGGATGGCATTGCAGAACTATCAGCACCAGAGTGATTTAGCCTCTATCCCCTGGATAAAATAAGTGGGTTATCAGCCTAATTGAAAACAGCATCTGGGTTCTAACACAGACCCCTCACTGAGCCAACTAACCCTGGAGGAAAGCACCACTAAACTCAGGTGAGAGATTTTTGAGCACAGGCAATGGCTAAGGGCAACACCTAGGCAAGAACCTGTGCTAACTCTGCAGTAAAGGTACTGCTGATTTTCTCTGCTCTAGTCAAATTTGCATGTGGTTTGATACTGGAAAATAAATGTAGGCATTGACCAAAGAAAGTTTAATTGCAAACAAGAAATCATGCAGCCTCCCTTAAAACACAAGAGGGCATGAAGCGGGAAATCTCTTTCGGAAGGCAAGACAACTTATTTAGCAGACTAAAATGTTTTCCTGATGCATCCCAAAATTATAGTCATAAAGAGTTCAAATAGTAAGGCTACATAGCAGAAAGTTAACTTTCCTAGACTCTGTGTTTCATATAGTGTAACTACACATCATATGCTGTAACTGTAAATGCCAGGTAAATATTTTGTGTCACAGAAAAGTTGGGTAGTTTTTTTTCTTTTAAATTAGACTATGTGATAACTATGAACATAGTTATCATTAGAATTACTTGGCCACTTTATAAATTTTCATCAAGTGCTGTGTTTCAACTTGGTAACTTTTCTGTATTTATTTAAAATTTATAATATTACCACAGAATAGCTACCACTGCAAAGTATGCTCTGAAACTGAAGTGTTAATAGACCTTAGGTGCATAAAGAAAACACTGAGAATATCATTCACCTCTGAATGAGATTACAACTGTATCTCTCAAGGTGGTGACATTAAAACCTGGTATAAATTTCTCTTTTTCAAATTGTGCTAACTGATTACATTTAACACAATTTTTTAACTGAAATAATCTTGAGTAGAATCCCAGGACAGAGCTAATTTTAATGGTATTCTGTATAGGTTCTCACTTCAATGCTGTAAAAAGGAGGCAGCTCCAGTTTACGAATCCAGAATTAGAAGAATTGTTTTGAAGTCTTTATTTCAGATTGTTCTGTTCCAGATAAGGTGTTGACAAGTTTATAAAAATACAGAAGGAAAGATTAATGTGCTCTGTATCAAGGCCACAGTAAATGGCTTCATCATTTCAAATATGTTGACAATTCTTAAGGCATTTAGCAATGATTCCAAAAAGTGTAACCCCTGATATTATGTAATCATATTCTTAAATATAACAGTGCCAACAACTATATAAGAAGCTAGTATGAATGTAAATCCTTGTAAAAGTATATAACAGGGGTGGCCAAACTTATGGAACTCAAGACCCACGCAAGTTGATTATTAAATGTTTGAGAGCTGCACTGAGGCACATCTTACCTACTCCAAAATTACTAAGTTTAAAATTCATTGTACAATTTAATCTTATCATAAAAAAGAGGGCAAATATTGATCCTACTAATGTCAGATTCTAATAATTACTTAAGCTTACCATGAAAACTAGGCCTACCTATACAGTACAAACCTAGCTTCTCCTCATCGTCCTGACCATGGCACCACTTCTCCCCACCAGCCCAACAATGCCACCACTTCTCCCTGCTGTCCCAATCCCCTCCCTAACCTCCAAACTCTGACGTTGGCTCCCCGTGCCAATCTCCCCCACACACACCCCTGGAACCCCTTACCTTGCAGCTCCAGCAGCCAGGCACACGCTGGGGCTCACTCCCCTTGATTTAAGCCCTGCCTGGGATGAGCATCCAGTATGGCTGCTGCAGCAGCTAGGAACAGGCTGGGCTCCCCCCCTGAGCATGCTCAGAGCACACTAAGGGCAGGAGATTTAAAACTCCTAGGTTGGGGCTGCTTTCCTCTAGCTTTCTTCCATGAGCCGCACTTTTTCCTTCAAGAGCCGCATGCAGCTCCTGAGCCACAGTTTGGCCAAGCCTGATATATTAAGTTGTGGGTCAAACACAGCACTGACACTCTTTGTAAGTCTGTGTGGATCATCAGCTGTAATGCAGCACAGAATTAGGCCCAGTCATATTTGTAACAAGGCATTATGCCAGAGGAGATACTGAAGGTTACCAACATGAGCTCGTTGGCTCATGTGTATCCCCAAAGCATTAATGTCACTAGTGTACAGCTTTGAAAATGAAGGCATTGAGTGGAGCTGGGAGAAGAAAGGAAAATTTAGTAATAAACATTTTAGTGTGTTGGAAATTGAATTTTGGATCTCCATGTTTGCACATCTCCAGCACCGACTTGCCATGAACATTTGGGCAAGCAAAATGCTGTTTGCATGCAATTAATTTCAGGCTTCTAGCCAAAATTCTTTTAGTGAGTTAATAAAAAAGGTTTCAGATGGAAGTGTAAAGCCCACGAATAAAATGATAGACCTATGTTGCTACAGAAGCAGAAGCAGCAGCATCCTATGTATTACATGGAGGGAAATATCCACTTCTACCAGAGGTGGTTTCTTATGAGTTGTTCTCCCCAGTGAGGTCTGGCCTGTAGGAATAGGTAAGTATGCTGTATTTTTGGAAAGGACTGCATTCAAAGGAATCACTCACAGCAATTCCCCATGTCAGTTCCTATATTCCTCAAAATACATTACAAATGAAATAAAATAAAATAAAAATAGGGATTATAAATGAATTTGAAAACAGAGCCCTTCACCCCCACCCACCTGTTATCAGATGTTAAATGCATTCAGAGACATAAATGAATATAACTGTTGTGCAATCAAATGCAACAAAAAGACATTTGAGAGAGACAGTCCTGACATGTTGACTAGCAGAGTTGGGTTGTCTTCTGTGCTGCCTGTCTGCTGAGTGCCAGCTGCCTAATACTGAGTCTGGTATTTTCAGTCTCACTCGCGATTTCTCTGTCTGGAGTCCCCCTCCCCACACTTGTCAGAGAGACTAACTGAAGTTGAATCATCTCCTTTAAAGAATATTGTGCTTTCTTTCCAAGGAAGGCAGTTGCTTTGTATGTTTTCAGCCTGGAGCATGTTATGGAGAATATATCATTATGTGTGCTCCAAGAGCTCCCCCACATTGTCTTCTTTCTCCATGTTCTGGTCTTAAGCACCATGACCCTGTTCTCCCTCTGCTCCTCAACCCAAGAATGCATGAATGTTATTCTAGCGTTATCTTCCTCTCAGATTCAAAAGGAAAATAGATTACATATGTTATACACAGCAATTTGTTCCACTCCAGATACACTGAATTACTCTGTCTCTTAAAATCGCATCTTCCAACTTCGTATCTGGTCAGTCTTGTGCTCTTACTCGGGCACTGCTTTCAACCTCTACTCTATAAATCTTCAATTGCACATTGAACATGAACCTACTATTGTAGTTGTCTTGGTCTCAACTGGTGCCAAGACTGCAACTTGCCAAGATCATCTATCTATCACTTTGTGACAAAATTAAACCTGCAGATATTAGTGTACACCGTAATGCTGATAGTGACACTGAAAGGTTTTTAGTTCCCACTCCTCAGCTGTTTTTATTTTTGTTTTGTTTTGTTTGGCCTTTCTTGCTCTTCATATGACAGGAGTGAAGCACTACTGCTTGAAGACTCATAACTTAGTTTTCACAGCAAAAATCACATTGCTCAAACAGAGGTGTTTGAAGATGATGAGTTGCAATCATACAAGACCAATCCAATACTTGACTTCAGATATAGAACCTCTGCTGTCACCTAACTATCCTGATAGAAAAAGCTATACACCTGTCCAATGTCACTGCCACCTACATGAAGCATTGGCAGCTCATTTATTTCTGTTTTCTAGCAGCTTTGGCTTTATCCCCACCATCGATCTTAAGTCCCTAGATTCTACAGTTTTTCACAGCTCTTCCATCATTAGCGATAATTGGTCAGTTGTCTTTCCAAGTAAGGCATTATCATCCACATAATCAAGATTTTCAAAAGATAAATCTTTAAATTTCACAGCTCCTACTTTGGCCTCTGTCAGCTTTGTCACAATAGTGGGGGTGATACAGTAATCTGAACAAAACTGAACAATGGACAGCTGGTAGGAAGGAGGCCAGTTGCTTAAAGACCCAAGGGAAAGAGATGGCAGTAGTCAGCAATGATTTGGGTGAGGACAAGCAATTTGACTGGGAACAAAATTAGAGAGACAGATTTCTGAAATGTGGTGGGAAAAATTGCCATCATTTGGCCAAGGCCTGTATGTGAGTGAAATCTAAGATAGTTCCCAGGTTATCAATATATTATTGGGCAGAACAAAATATGAAAGTAGGGGAGAGTTTTGCAGAAGAAAGATTATGAACTGTGTTTTGTCCAGGTTGAATCTGAGACAGCAGTGCTAAAATGTCTGAAAGAGAATGAGCTCTTTGTGACTCTCACAAATGAAAATTAATATTAAAACTGGCCTCACACTATACGATACAATTGGCAGATTTTTCTATCAGTGATGTGTTAGGCACAGGCTGATCAAAGTTACCTAAAAGAAAACAGCTAAAGCAGTCTGAAATAGTCCCTAAAGTTGTTGGCCTACATAAAGCATACCTGCTCTCTGCCTGAAGAAAGCAGAAGGCCAGGAAGTTGATCACTCCCCCCACTTCTTGAACCTCCTACTCTGTGTAAAAACATCATAGAAAGTATGCAATTAAACTATCAGTCCAAACAACAGGGGATCCAACTTTCCAGAAAGGAGAAAACAGCTAATTCATAATGTCCTTTCCTTCTTTATTAGTTATACTCATTCAATGACAGAAAAGAAACCATTCTGATCACATAGTAGAAGTAACAAATAATGAAAACCAAATACAAACAGCAAACTGTTCACAATCTATTAAATGAACGATACTCTACGTATTTTGCTTAGTTCTCAGACAGATGTGAAAAATGAACAGAACACATCTGTAAAATCTGAACTGTTCTGATCAATTTACCAAAAGAGAAATGGCAGACATTTGGTGAATGTATTCTTTGCCAGGATTAATTCATCCAGCTCTGCTCCTGCAATAGTTAGGACTGTGGAGATCAGGGAGAACCTAGTTGAATAGACAGTTGTTTCTTTTTGCCAACTCTGACATCAGGAACTATAATAATATAACTACAACTACTATTAGTACTAATTAATTTAGATCCAGAGAGATTCTGTCCATAGGAATTAGTGAAGTAATAAAACCAGGTCATCCCAGGAGTGGGGGAGGGAAATGGAATGGCTTCGGAGTGACATGAATCACTGATTGCTCCAGAAGTGTTTCCAGTGTAATGCAAATCCTTAGTATGTTCCCAAAAAAAATAAACAGCATTTTAGCTGTAATGGCAGTATCATGCATTGTTAAGTTCACCTGCATCATTCCAATATATATCTTGCTTAAAGAAACATTTGATTTGTGAGTATAATTGGTGTAATGTACAAGTCTTCATATTTGGATTGTGTATATGGTGTTTGAACTAGACTGAAAAGTTCTTGGTAGGACTGTGAGTGGTGTAATAAAATGAAGAAAACATCTTTCATCGAGCACTGAGGTCTCATTAAATGAAACAACACAGACCAGAATGAATGCAATTATTAATAGCAACACATCCAAATACATTTTATGACGCGTCTATTGCCAAGTGAACAGCTATGTGCGTCTTCTTTCTGCATGTTAAACAGCTAATCAATAGCATGTTCATGACTCAAAGGGCAGGCATTTCAGACATGAATTCACTTCGCTTCTGCAGTTTACTGTGAAAGCCCTTGCTGCTGAGCTCATTAAAGTTCCCTTGGCTGATCTGGCTTTATAGGCAATTTTGTGAAGGGGCAGCATCAGAGCTAGCCCACTGATTGGGACTCCATTGGCTCAGCAGGGATCCAGGAGTTCAAGGGAGAGAGCACAGCATTCAGCTAAAAACACATCTTGGCCTCTGCACTGCCAGGAAGATTGCATGGCTGTGCTAATTGGCTGGGCTGTAGAGATCTGGGTGGTAGCCAGAGCTGTCTTAGTTTAGGATAATTCCAAGGTGGGACCACTGCAACATGTAGGCAGCTCTGAATATAACTTCCTTCTCAACCGGCATTTATGTCACTGCAGGCTTTTTACAATCAAATTTGAACTTGTTTTGGTCCTGACTGAAATACAGTGGTGATGGAGCAAGAAATTCACTTCTAAAACTGGAGAAATTTGAGCAGAATATTGAAACTACAACACAGAGGAAGTTATTATATGAGGATCAAACCCCAGATGATACACAGATATTCATTGTTCATTCAGTGGATTTAAAGTAATGAAATGGAAAATATTCCTTTTAAAACCCTCTCTTGTTTATTTTTCAGTCCTGTGTTCTTTCTCCTGTGGGTCTCATTTCTAATACTCCAAACAGAGAAATCACTGCCATGGAGCAGGTCACAGAGCTCAGGGCTCAGTCCAGGTTTCTTTCATTCAGAGGAAGTGCTCCAGTATCTCTCATCACCTGCATCTAGAGGGCAAGGAGAATCTAGTCTTCAACCTTCATCCCAAGAGGAGTTGGTGAGGGAGAGAGAAAAATGGAGGAAGAGAAACAGTTTGGAGAGTGTAAAGGAGAAAGGCGGCGAGAGGGAAACCACTTTATAAAAAAATGATAAAGGCAAAATAGACAAAGAAAACAACATAAAGAAAATGACCAGAAGGAAAAACTGAAAATGGGAATGAAATTTAGGAAACTGAATTTTTGCTTGATAGGACATGATGAACTTGTGGTTTAATTTTTTTCCAGGGGGTATTTGTTTGTTTTCCCCAGTGTTCTGGCAAAACATGCACACACCACCCCAAACTTACTTTGCATTCTACAGTGAAGCCATAGGTGTGCAAATTGGTTCTTTCCCATTCCCTACCTTCCCAACACTCAGCTCCATGGTCTCAACTCTCTGCCATGCATAGAAGCAGAAAGGGCATTTGGGCCTTAATCTGGAGACTCCATAGGGGATTGTTTTTATTTAAAAAACTCACAGAAGAGGGAAACTGAGTTTTGTAAATCTTTGGGTTTTTATTCTACCAATACATTCTGAATTTGTTCAGCTTCAGACAAGTAGTCTTTTTTTTTTTTTTTATTTCATTGGAAGTAATTCTATGAGTAAAAGAAGCAACACTTAGCACACGGTCAGCATTTAACCTAAATTCATTATCCATTATGGATGGGTAATTATTTGCTTTTGTGTTTATCACGTCTTGTTTTCTGTGACTGGCTTTATAAAAAGAATAAACTCTCTCTCATTCTAGTTTGAATAATATGTATTGCATGGACCATGTATCAGGCAACTAATATTTATGTTAGTGGCTGTAGTATTTATTAGTATAACGAGGTAATATTTTGTCTAACACATGGACATGTATTAAGGAATCCTTTGTTGAATCATCTGTGTAGGATATTCCACTCCACCAGAAGGCAATGAGTTTTTATGTTGCTGTAGGAAGCTCCACAAAATAAATGTGGTTAAGCTAAAAATGTCAAATGCATACATTCTTGTTTTTCTGTTGTATGAAAAAGCTGTAGATCAAACCAATTTAGAAAATTTATTGATGAGCATCACTGGAAAAATTTTCATGTGCCTCCACGGACAGGAGACAACTGTGGAATTCCAACAGGAGTTTTATTTACCTTTCAGTTAGATCATAGGTCTTATATAAAAGATGAATAATGTACCATATAAATAATATAATATTGTCAGGAAGAAAGCAAATAGTGTCTTTTACCTAGGAACACATGAAAGAGCTTTTCCAAATTCACATACACAGAAATTGCTTGATACTGCTCTAGACGTAGTCATCTCCACAGTGAAAGCCAGTGACTATTAACAATGCACACAAACAATAGACACAAGGCAACATTCCAAGACAAAAAACAAAGAGCACTCTCCTCATCTGAAGCTACAGGGAATATTTGTGATTGCTAGACTATAATTACTAATAAATAAAATTGTGTGTTTGCAATACCATAGTGCCTCTCATAAAAGGCACGCAAAGAACTTTGTAAACATTAAGCCTCCCAACAGCCCTGTGAAATGGGCCAGGGATACATAGCTACTGTTTCACCCACTACTGAAGTGCAGCTATTTCTGGGGTAGAACTGCCTTTCGTTTTTTAACAAAGGAAGACTGCAATAGCAGCTTCATACATTAGACAAGGCAAAAAATGAAAAACTGCATATCTAATTGAGTTGGAATTTAGATAAGCAGATACGCGTAGCACTTCAAAGGCATTTCGGATTCTAGCTTCTAGTGATTTCAATGGGAATTAGTGCTTAAATACCTTTGAAGATCTGGGCCACAGAAATTGACTGAGCTGGAATTTGTCTAGAACACACAGGTGACTACTGCAATTACTAAATGTTACGGGATTTTTCATGGTCAGCTGTGGACAGTATCAGTGGGCTCTCCTGGCTATGGATTCTATGAATCTAGGGCCACGATGATGGCAGTACAAGGAAGGAGGCCTGTGGCACTTGCTTGTTTTGCTGAACTAGACTAACACGCCAGCCCCTTTGGAACTTCGCAAGATGCAAGGCACTGATGGCAGTGAAGTTGCTGCCATCAGATCAATCCTTCCAGATCAACTTAGTGTTGATCCAGAAACTGACTTAGTAAAACCAACCCCTCAAGTGATGCAGCACAGTGAAGAAGCTATGCTGAAAAGGAGTTATGAAGTCAATAGGAGTTCACAAGATACTCTGTGTATGTTGTATAACTCCCATTGACTGTTGCCAAATGTTCCTGGCAGTGTAGACCAGGCCTGGGACTTTGGTTTTACATTTCATCGTTCACAGACAATAAGCTTGTTCCAAAAACAAGTGTCTGAAGTTAGTTCCTAAGTCTATATTTAAACACATAAATAAATGGACGGATTTTCAATAATGCTAACAACACAACAGCTCTCATTCATCCTCTCCTCCCATCCTCCTACATATACACCAAGGATAGACTCATATATTCCGAGGCCAGAAAGGACCATTGTGGTCATCTAGTCAAACCTCCTGTACAACACGGGAAGTAGAATTTTCAGCAAAATAATTTGTAGAACATATCTTTTAGAACTTCCATACACGGGGTATGAAAATGGGGGGTGCCAGCGGGTGCACGTATTTGTTTCTCCAGTAATAATGCAGCACAACTTGCTATTTGAGCAATAAAATAGTTTTAATTTTGTTTAACTGGTTCAGAATATTTTATTAAGTGAACACAATTAGATAACCCAGGAAGTTGTTAATAAACTTGAAAAGGGCTCAGACAAGAGTCCTGAGAATGTTTATAGAATTAAAAATGCACCTTTTAATGGGTAGCCTTAAGGATCTCAGTCTGGTTAGTTTATCAAAGAGGAAGTTAAGGGGTGATTTGATAACAGTTTATTGGTACCTTCCTGGGGAACAGAAGTTTGCTACTAGAGGACTCTTCAGTCCAGTGATCAAAGGTATAACAAGAGCCAATGGCTAGACGTGGAAGCTAGACAAAAATCAAACTAGAAATAAGAACAAAATTTTAACAGTGTTGATGTGGCTTTTTTTGATCACTGGCAATTTTTAAATCAAGAGTGGGATACTTTACTAAAAACCACCTTCTAGTTCAATTAAAGATTTTTGGCCTTGAAGCAGAAATTAATTCAAGGAAGTCCAATAGCTTATGAAGGCCATCAAACTTAGCACTGTATGAACAGGCAATTTCTCAGTTCACTGGCCAACCCAATAAATAAATAAATAAATAATCCATTTTGGGTTGGCCCAAAAATGAAATGGCTCATTTAGCTTTGAGATTTTTTTTAAAAAATCCTTTCTAAAATGAAAGGGAAATAAAATTCAACATGAAAAGCGGTTTGGAAATTACAAGAAATTTTGGGGAGCTAAATGAAGAAAGGGTTATAAGGATGTCCCCGGTGTTCTGTATGGGGACCATTACATGCAATGTATTTATAAATGACTTGAAAAAAAAGGGGGGAAATGGTGAGGTGGCAAGATTTACAGATGATACAAAACTACTCAAGATATTTAAATCTAAAGCAGATTGCAAAGGGATCTCACAAAACTGGGTGATTAGGCAACAAAATGGAAGATGAAATGCAATGTTAATAAAGATAAAGTAATGCATGTTGGCAAATAATCCCTATTGTGCAAATAAAATGTGGTCTAAATTATCTATTGCTACTTAGGCAAGAGATCTTGGAATCATTGTAGAGCATTCTCTGAAACCATCCACTCAATGTGCAGTGGCAGCCCAAAAAGCTAACAGACTGTTGGTAATCATAAGGAAAAAGGTAAATAATAAGATGGAGAATATTGTAGTCCCTCTTTCTAAATCCATGGTATGCCCACATTTTTGACTACTCCATGCAGATCTAGTCATCTCATCTCAGGAAAAGATGTACTGGAAAAGGGCAACAAAAATGTTAGGAGTATGGAAAAGCTTCAATATGGAGAGAGAGTAATAAGCCTAGAACTTTTCAGTTTGAAAAAGAGATGACTAAGGGGGTCATATGATCGAAGTCTATAGAAGTATGACTGGTGTGGAGAAAGTAAACAAAGAAGTATTATTTACTCTTTTCATAACGCAAGAACTAGAGGTCACCAAATTTAATTAATAGGCAGCAGGTTTAAGACTAACAAAGGAAATATTTCTTCATATAATGCACAGGCAATTTGGGGACCTCCTTGCCAGAGGATATTGTGAAGACTATAATGGGAGCAGGGGTTCAAACAAGAACTAGATAAGTTTATGAAGGATGGGTCCATCAATAGTTATGCACCCAGCTGGACATCAAGCTATGGCAAGGATTGCTCTTTACCAGGAGCCAGGCCTGGCTGACGGAATGGCTCATTTGTTAATTACCTGTTCTAGTCCTTTCTTCTGAAGCACCTGGTATTGACCAATGTATATCAAAATACAAAAAGAGAGGCCTGTCTTTTCTTGCCCAAAGACCTGACATGGAAATTGTTGCCCACCAGCAGAGCTACATGCATAAACAGCAAAGCACAAACCAGGATACCATTTCCTCTTTCCCAGTCATAGCGTGAGACTCCCCAAAGTTGATCATTTATTATTATTAGAGGAGAGAATTTGGTTCAGAGATTCATTTATTCCAATCAATAATTATAGACTCAGGAATGCGTTTGATAAAGAAATATATATAATAGGTGTCAAGACTGCATACTTAAGTGGCAAGAACTAGAGTTTTGGCCTCTTGGATGCCATTCCTGATTCTGTAGTTCTGTGAGCCACGCTAATGTTCTCACAAACTCTCCTTTTCCTTATTAAAATTATCAGGAATTTTCAGATTTCATGCCATCAATTTCGCTTAGTATTGAGAGGGAAGCTGATCCTAAAGCTGCATGCAAACATGAGAGCTGGTGACAAACTCCAGTGATGGCTAGCACAGGAGGAAAAAGTATTTGTATGCATTAGCCTGTGTGCTTCCAGAAAGACTTCATTTTAAAATCATTTCTGTATACTTACGAGCTCCTAGCGCCAACCATCTACCTATATTGGTATCTATCTATGTCCACAGTGAGCATGTAAAAATAGTACCCATCAAGTGATTGAATAGTTGGACTGAAGTCTTCTTTTGAATTTCATATTTAGAATCATGGGGTTCAAAATGACCACTCCAAATTCCTAGTGGTGCTCAACCTTTGCAGGTCACAACACATTTGGTGGCATATTGCAACCCTATAGGACACACCAGCCCCACCACCCCCCTTGCCCCACACCAGGCCAAATCCAGCCATTCCCCTGGCTCTCCATGGCACACTTACCACTGTGTGGTGACACAGCAATGTGCCCCAACACAGCAGTTGAGACCCTAGTAAATACCAGGTGTGCAAGAAATACAATGAATGAAGCAAACACAAGGAGCTTATATAACAGGGAGTGGGTGCACTGGCAGTTCATTCTCACTGGTGAGGGAAATACCAAAACAACTGAGTTCCCACTCCTGTGAGATATGGGGCATCTGCTTATTTGTGAAGTGACTAAACCAGTGGTGAAGAGGTGTCTAGTGAAAATTAATTGGATTGGTCTACTGACTGCTATGATGGATTCTTTATATGTTCTTTCTGTTATCATTCAGATTACCCTTTTAACCAACCCTTGGCGGTCCAGCCATGTTATATGGAATTTTATCACAGCTAACAGGAGTCTTCACAAAGAAAGAAACAATAGGCTAAGCAGGAAATAAATAATAAATAGATAACCAGAAAACAGCACTAGCACAATGGATGCTCAGTCATTCGTTTAAGATGTCACATTTGTCCCTGGATGATCTGAACAATCGCAGTAAAACAGTACCAAAGTTTGCAATAAATCCAGGCTTAACTATTCCTTGGGCCCTGTGAAGGATAGGACAAGAAAAATAAATAGGAAAAATTAAGTGTAAATCCCACATTGAAAGGCAGTTGTTGTGCAATAACATCTTCAGCCATTTGCAATATGGAAAACTTTCCCAGGACTTCTGGTTTGTAATGGGAGTTGTTTCACTTGTCAGCCATTTAGAAATTAATTCCCACCATATTAAAATCTAGATAAGGTCATTCATTTAGGATGAGGTATCTTTCCTGTTTCTAAAACATCTTGTAATAAGACCATTTTTTGTGCATAATTCTTTTTAATCAATGTAACTAGTACAAGATAATTTCAATATGTAGCATGTGAGTTACCCATATTTAGTACATCTTCGATTGTTTAGCACCTTCCTGAATAGTTATTTGAAAATGTAGAGCCTTTGCTTTCTTTTGAAAGTAGGATCCTTACTTGCTACACGATTTTGCAGCCTGTAATTGAACTAGTCGCGCTTCTACCCGCATGAAATAAACTTTGGTGGAGATTGTCAGCTGTTATCAGCAAATCAGGGTTTTATTTTACGACCTCAGTGTCATGATCGTTCCTCCTTTGTGTTGATTTCTTTTAGCTCTCCTCCTGGTGATGTTTGACGCAGTTCTCTTGGTTTCAGAGTAGAACAGCAGAATCTGACAGCAAACAGCGAAGTTTCTTTTGCTTTTCATGTTCACTTCCACATTTAAAGTTTCACTGGCGCTAATGAGTCACCCCCAAAAAAAGTAAACATTTTTTTTCTGTACACGTCACCGTACAAAGAAAGGAGAGGTTTGAGTTTTTAATTGTGGTTGTTTATGACCCTCTTTGGTAAGACTCGCTGAATTTCTAATGAAGTGCTTAACAACTGTAACAGGCACCATATATTACTGCATAAAAAGTCTCCTTTGATCGTCTTCCTGCAAGTTGCATGGCAGTTTCGATCAAGGAGGGTGCGAGATTGCTCTCTTGGCATTTATTGAAAAAAAAAATATTTAAATTATTTGACTTGTTGCAGTGCATTTGCCATACACTGTATTTTACAATAGCTTCTTTTTTTTTTTTCGCTTGTAATTTTACAGCCCCTACCCCCACCCCCGGGTTGTAGCCAGAAAGACAGCAACGAGCAAGTACATAAGTACAACTAAAACCCACGGCACCCTAAAAGAACCAGAGATATTCAGGCTATAGCAAAACACAGCTTTTTATTTCTGCAGTCAGCCCCTGGTTATATTAAACATTGCAAATATTATTTGCTGTAAATAAATGAAACTCAATGTTTTTCTTAGTGTGTCTCATTTGTTCGGTAAGGAAGCAAGGTTGGTGGGGGACTAAAGACATAGAGAAGCAGAGAGGGGAGTCTGATCTGAATTACATGGGAGTAGAGGCCTGATCCAAAGCCTTTGGAACTAATCTTCCTATTGACTTGGAGGGACATTGCATTAGCTCCTTAATCCGGAGTGTCTTGAAGCTAAAAGTGGTGTGAGATTGAAGCCAAGTCCCTGAGCAGAGATGTTAGGAGTTGGCCTGTAAGCCACTAGTCTGTGTCAAGCGGATCAGGAGAGAGTTTTAAAATTGGACTCATGTACGTGGATCTGTGTCGGTCACTCTGGAGGAGTCTGCCTAGCTCAAAAAATCCTGGCTCTGGTGGGAGATATGTCCATTCTCCTCCTAACACCCTCTTCCTGCCATGTGGCACCCAAAATATGCACCAACTGCTTTCTCTATGGCTGTGTTCAGATGAGAGGCGAAATAAAATTTCTTATGTCCAGACCACATTCCGTTATTTTGAAACAACAGGACCCCGTTGTTTCGAAACAACAGCAGTTGTTTCCAAACAGTAAAGCCTCGCATGAAATTGAAATTGTCCTTGTTTCAAAACAATGGGGTTCCGATGTATTATTTTGAAATAACCATTATTTTGACTAACACTTTAGCCCTTCTCCTTCCAAGGGTGCCCTCCTTTTAGCCTATATTGGGTGGGGACATGGCCCAGGGAGGGGACCATGTTGCCACACCTCCCCTGGTGTTCCTCTCCTAAAGCACAATAGCAAGTCCTGTCTCTGGATATGCTATTTGGCTTTGAGCTTTTCCCTTAATTCGAATTAACTTATTTTGAAATAAGGACTTAATTTCAAAATAACTCATAACTTATTTCAAAATAATGGTTTATCTGTGACCATAGCCTATGAGAAAAGGCAGAGAAGTGTCCACTAAAAAGCAAAACCAGAAAAACCAGAAGAGATGGGAGCGAGTGGAAATGACAATATCTGCCGTTTGCGTTTTCACCGTGTAGACAGCACCCCTAATCTGCAGGCATTTAAATTTCATCATTAGCTAGCCCTTGTAGGGGTTCCTCAAAAGTTTCCTTGCTAGTTCATTTAAGCCTGCAGCCTTAGGTCACAATACAGTGATTAGACAGAATTAAGGGGCAAATGGCAAGCAAATGAAGCAAGTACCACAAGCCAGGGCTTGGAAGAATCATACGAAGTGGGATTTTTCTCCCACAAAAGCTCATGCGAAAAATAAATCTGTTAGTCTTAAAGTGCCACACGACTCCTTTTTTTTTTTTTTTTTTGTCTCCCAAAGGCATCTCTGCTAATGTTACACTGACTCTTTGCAGGCTGAGGGAAGAAAGGCGCGGTGATGCGAGAGCTCGGCTATAAAACTGGCTTGGCAATAAGGTGGCTCTGCTCTGAAAGAAACATTTGCATTGCGCTCGCCCTGCAGAGGCAGGAAAAACGACAAAAATCTCAAGGGCTGCAGCCATGGGAGGCAGTGGTGGATGCGAGGAGTGCTGTTTGCAAGGGGTTACTTAACACAGCTGCCTGCTACTGGCTCGGCAGCCGCTCAGTGAGACCCCCAGGGAAACAGGGGTAGCATCTCGGAGGGATCCTGGGTCCTGTGGGGCCAGAAGTGTGGAAGGAAGAAAAGCCAAGCCACTGTTGCAGAGGAAAGCCCCTTCTTGCCCAGTCCTGTCGTCCTTTCTCCACAGTCCTTTTAATTTCCTGCCTGGTATTACTGATCGTCTGTCATGGGGGTGGCTCGTTCATTTATCCCGGCTGCATAATTTTAACCAGCCACCTCTCCCAAGGAAGGGGGGAGCCGCAGGCCAGGATACCCATTCAGCGCCTGGCTGATTTTTGTCCCCCCTGTGCCGGTGCCAGATGGCAGTTCAGGGCAGGAGGAAATAACCCGGGCTGCTGCGGGTGGGGAGAAGGGGCGAAGCTGAAACCGAAGTTGCGTTTCTGCAGGAGGCCGCCCGCACGGTGCTGTTTACACTGCGGGGGATGCAGCGCGGGGATGCTCCGGGCGGCGGTGGGGCCGGAGCTACAGGTTTAACTGGCTTGTGTGGGAACTGGGCGGCCCTGAGCGGTGCCAGCCCGGGGTGTGGCAGGCTGGGACCTCTCCCGGCCACCCCATCTTCACGCCTCTGACCAAGCGGGATTTTCTCCCACCCAAGCTCATGCCATAAAGAAATGTGTTAGTCTTTAAGTGCCACAGGACTCCTTGCTCCTTTCAAAGCCACAGCAGACTCCGGGCCAGGCTCGGGATGATGGTGGCAGCGCGCTCCAGCTTGTGTAGCAAACGGGTTCCAAGCCCGTGTGGACACGATCAAACCAGAGCAGGCTTGAAGCGGTGCAGGAATCAGGCGCGGACCTTTTAGGAGGAGAAATGGGCTTGGTAGCCAGACTCCAGCTCTCACCTTCCTCCTGGTTCAAGTGAGTCATCTCCCGGCCCCACCTCCGCCCCCTCACCCCACAGCCAGGGAAAACGCGACACCGGATTCTAATCTGCTGCCGGGTGTTCGTGTAAACAGAAATCAGGCTCAGCAAAAGGCGGCTGGCCAAGATCCAGCTTTAGGTACAATCCTGAAGGAAAGGGTTAGTGGCCAGGTGCCTGGAGGTCCCCTCCCCAGGGGGTGAATTGACCATCAAGACAAGAGTGAACCTAAGAGAGCTGGGCTTTTTCCGAGCCGCAGCCTCTCTCCTCTGCCCAGCTGATTGTGAGCTAGGGGAGGCCAAACTCTCTGACAGGAGAGCATCTGAACCATGCGCCAGCCGGTTGATCTGAATGCCCCGTGCACACAGTGTTTTATCGGCTGGAGAATGAGTCTGTCTACACGTGCAAAGAAAACCAGCAGGGAGGGAGCGGGATGCCGCTGCGCTCAGAAATTAAAAACCCGCCTCGGATCCGGATCAGCTGACACGACTTGACACAGTGCGGATTTCCCAGCCGGGTCTGCAGTCCAAGCGCTGACACATCCCCTGGCCACTTTCTGCGCCTCAGCGGGCCTCTCCTCTGGCGTTTAGGCAGGAGCTGAAGGATCCTCACGGCTTCTTCAGGGACTACACTGGATATGGGCAGGGTTACCAGATGTCAGGCAAAAGGAGGGCATGTCCTCCTGTTTGCCCTTCACATCCTCCATCCGGGAAGCATTTTAAAAACACATGATTTTGTCTGGCTTTCTACTTACAGGGGGTTAAAGTTTGCTGCAATGCACCAGAACATCCTATTTTTAGGGGGAAGCCTTCCAGGGCCCCCTAAAAACAGAAGACTATTCCATTAATGCTACATTTGCTCCATGTGTCCTACAATGGCCTCCTTTTCCTACTTCCCTGGCCTCCTTCCCAGGCTTTGGTGTGTGATAGCCCTAGCCATGGGGCCTTGGCCAGCTACACTTGAGGCGGAGAGCAGGACTTGGGGGGGCCAGGGCTCTCTGACAGAACCGCGCAGGATTTAACAGGGCCAGGAGAGCACATACCCGTTAGCAGGACAATGGGCATGGACGGGAGGAACTGTGGGCCACCTTTCCTTATCTTCACGAGATTGGTTTTTTCCTCTGGTTACCTTTTTTTTGTGCTTTGTAGACTAAAGAATGGAATCGGGGTTTCTCTCTTTGCTTAAGTGAAAAGCTCACAGCCATAAAATCAAATGTTATAGACAATGATGTCATATGCTGTTGTTTTCCTTTTCTCTCCTGTAAGCCCCATCTATTTATTTCCCAGAGTCCCAGTCACCTTGCGGCTGAAAATGAGGAGTACATCCAACAGCCTAATGACTTTCAATAAGAGGTCTTTAATCTCAGATAACTTCAAAATTAATACTTGCTGGGACACTTTGGTGGAATTGAACAAACAAGGAGTCTTGTGGCACTTAGACTAACAAATTTATTTATGGCATGAGCTTTCGTGGGAGAAAAATCTCACTTTGGCAGACGCTTTGAAAACGGGGTACTTACAGAATGGGAGGGAAATAAATGCAGGGAAATGTACATCCTGGAGCTGGTGTTGTTAATGGAAACATCACTCCCTTAAGAGCAAAAGGGGGTCACTTGTAGTTGACAGGAAAGATCCGATGCAATTGATTTCCTCCTGCAAAAAAAATGCTGTTAGATTTCACCGAAGAAGAGTTGTTTTAGCGAGATGAAACCGTCTTGCCTGCTCCCATGGGAATACTAAACATAGTCTGAAGTCAAAGGTGACGGCATGCCATCCTGTAATGGCCCTATATTATACATACACATTACTGTTCCCGCAAGATAAGCGAGGTGGCAAAACATTTTGGGGCAGTGGCTACACAGGCGTGTGCTCCTGGGTGCACTCCCTGATTTGAGGGGGGAGTTTGAAGGGGGGAGAGCTCGCAGCAAAGCACAGCATGACCACGCCTTACCTACAGGCGAAAGAAAAGGAAAAGCAATTGTAAGTGAAACACCTCCAGCGGTTTAGTCCTAGAAAAATACACACCATTAACCTTTCACCTGCGTTAAACTCTGTTCAGATAAAGTTTTATTTTCGTGGCTGCACCTAAGGAATTTAACTGCGGTCCTCAAACTGAAAACTGAAGCTCTTAGGTGGGGCTTTAATGTATATTTAACGGGGACAGCTAGTTCAGAGAATTAAGAAACTGTGCAAAATGCCAAGGTCTTCATTGAACCATAAGTACGTTTCTGTATTAAATACTTGCCGAGCCAGAGTCTCAGTGGACATAGGGGACTGGACTGGACGACCTCGCCTGGTCCCTTCCAGTGTCGATGGTTTTATTTTACTCTCTAACACCGTACACCTTGTAAGAACTGGCAACAGGGATTGTTAAAAATGCTTCGCTGGCGGCTTACAGGACAGCCGGAGCAAGCTAGTTAATTCGCCTCCAAAACGTGACAGCAGCCTCTCAAGTCAGTGAAAGATAACAGACAAACTGATGTGACTCCGGAGGCACCAAGAGCTGGGGGCCCGTTGCAATCCAAACCCGGCGAAGGACATTTAGCCTCAGCTCGACAGCGGTTATCTAATAGTACACGCCTGACTAATGCGAGGAAACCACGGGTCTTAGCAAATAATGCTGCTCGAGCCTCCTGCCTAGGCAACGTTGAGTTTTGTGCGACTCGCACGCATGTTATGGCAAGTGAAATCTCTGCAGAGGGCTGCTCATGCATTCAGCGGCGAGTTTTCCAAATCTGATGGTTTGCAGGGAGGACATTGGAGCCAGAAACGCTGCCGCAGCTGGGCTTAGCTTTGAAATGCTCAAGACAATGGGAGCCAGTGTTCTCCAGCGCTTCGCCTTTCCATTGCATTTGCATAGTCTGTTCTGCCTGACTGCCCAGCCGGGCTGGCCAAGGGCCCCGCTTTGTTCCCAGATCACTGCAAGATGGCAGAGATGACAAGATTCAGGTGAGAGATGAAGTGCGGGGACTCGCCAATGCCAGCAGGAAAAGCTGCCCTGGGAACCCGCCGCTCAAGGGAAACAAACAGCCGCAGTTCTGGGATTTCCAAAGAGCCCAGCACTTTGTTCCTGGAAACTTTCTGCCTTTCCCTGTAAAAATATCACTAAGTGGCTTCTCTCCCCGCCACCCTCCCCTGCGGCTAAAACTAGAGCTGCTTAGTGAAAGGCTTTTGGATGTAGAAGTGCTCTTCTTAAAAATCAACCCAAGGACAAGTCGTGGCTCACGGGTCCTTGGTGCTGCTCTCTAGCCAAGGGCCAGGATTAATGCACCAAAATTTAGGGAGCTGGGGTGCAGAGCCCCTGTCTGCAGCCTCGGTGCATGGGGGTTTTAATAAGCACTGCCCAGCTTCCCTCTGAAATCCGCTATTTTCCCATGTTTTCTGGGGCGGCAGGCAGAGGAGAGGGTGGCTTAAACCGCCTTTCCCCGTCCTGGAAAGTTGCAGACTCTGCCCCGTCCCACGTTAAGCCCTGAGTGAGGCACGCAGACACGCACCTCCCTACCCCTACCATAAATTTCCCTCCACACTGTTTTGACTTCAGCTCAGAAAGACAAAATCTTTGTCACACACGTATGTTTTCCCTCGAGGGGTTCCCAGAACAATTTGCTGTAATTTCTTTACACCTAACAGAGCTGCTGGGAGCTGAGCGACTCAAGCATATTCCCACAGTAGCTCCGCTGGCTCTGGGGCTCTCCTGGGAGAAATATCGCAAAAACCGGGAAAGTCTCAGAAGCGGGGACTCCTTCCTGCCCGGGCTAAGGCAAGGCGAAGCTTCATCCCTACCCTAGCTTCTTTTTTTTCCTCTCTTTGAACCGTCCAGCACACTTAACTGCGGGCTTTGCAAGACTTTCTCGTGAAGCGCAGCAGAGGCCAGAGCCCCCACGCCGCATTTGTGGCTCCCAGCAGCCCCCCAAAAGAAATCAAATCCGGCCCGGCTCTGGGCGCCCTCAGCTCCTCCGAGCCAGCCCTGTGTTCAAATCCCAGGTTGCCTGGCCGTCGCCCCCCCACTCCCCCAAGGCCGGGGTTAAAGCTGCGGAAGCAAGTGAAGTGGCTCTGGAGTTTGTTTAATTTCCCTCTAGTGTTTACTGCTCATTGGCGAGACGCTTATCTGGGGGAATATAGCGATTAATACAGCCGCAGGTTTCCAGATAAGTGATTGTGATGGAGATTGTTGGCGAGAAAATAGACAATTATCCGCTGTTAGCTTTCCATAAAGCTCGCATTAACTCGAATTAGTTATCAGACAAAAGCCCATCCGAAAGCTGCACCTTTCTGCCAAGGCAGCCGCCGGCGGGCGGCTTCGCCCAGCTTTCCCCGGCCCTGGGGCGCCTGGCCCGGCCGAGGGCGAGAGGCAGAGGCCGGGGATGGGTGCCCCATCAGCTGCCCCCCGGCTATAGGGCGAGGAGCCGGCAGGAGGCAGCAGGGAGGGCGGGGGGCTGTTAAACTGCAGCCCCCAAATGGGGGAAAAGCCCAGATCGGAGGCGGCTCCGCTTCGCCTAGGGCGGTGGTTTGCACACCTTTTTCCTGGGGAGCCAGAAAAAAATATCATTTATGCCCCACACCCTGCAACTGCAGCGTTGAGCGACGCTCTCCAGTCTTTTGGCGCTGGCACAAGGGGGCCCCCAGCTAGGCTCCCTCTAAGCTGTGCGCCGCTGCCTGCGCACACAGGTTGGGAAAGCCGCGCACATAACAAAAGCGAGTGCCCCCCAAAATTCAACAGTGGTAATATGTTTATGCTCCTTTAAGAAGGCGATTTCAAGCCGCATGGTTCCAATAGGGTTTTGTAATTTATCCAATCATTTCCATCAAACTAAAATGTAGACCTTATTTGCATCCTACACACTTACTTGGTTGCACTCACAAGTTGGACCACGCTCACTGGAGCGCGCCCAAATGTGGACCCTGCTTGCAAAAATTTGCACAAAAGCAAATTTTTGCGCACACAGCCTCTAAAGAATTAGAGGGAACACTGGCCCCCAGCGGGTGTTTGGGGGGCTGTGAGCCTAAGCTTGGCCCCCACCGGCCCGGGGCAGTAGTGCCAGCTCCCGGCCGCCAGTGCCCTTGGCAAAGCAACCCGCGCCCCACTCTCCCAGCTGGGGGGCTGGCCCCACAACGCCTCACTGCTCCTAGCAAAGGGATCGCCCCCCTCAGTGGGGCAGGGGCTGCCTCCAGCCATGGCAGGGCAGGGAAGGCCACTGAGCCGTGCAGTCAGGTTTGGGGGGCGGCTGGCCCGTGGAGGCTGGGGGCCCCTCCAAAGTCCCTTCCCAAGGGGGCCCCAGGCACCCATTGGGGCCCGGCGCTGGAGCAAGGGGGGAAGCGCGGCCGGGTGCCCGGGTGCCCCGGCCAGGGGCAGGGGCAGGGCTCAGCCCCCGGGGGGTGGGGGGGTGAGGTGCAGGGCCCGGCTAATGAGCCCCGGTTCCCAAGGCCGGCCGGCCCCGCCTGGTGCGCCTGGCATCTGTGTGGTCCCGGCCTTTCCCAGCTCGTCCCCTCCGGCCCCGGGACAAGGGGCTCCCTCGGCTCGCTTGCACCTGCGCCGCTTTGGGCTCCTTCAGGAATGCGCTGAAGCTTGTAATCAGCTTTGTGAAGCCATTGAGTGCACGGCTGAGTGAAACCTCCAAAGCTCGCGGAAAACTGGCCGGCTGAATAGGAGTCAGCATGGGGCTGCTCTCCAAGCCTTTGGGCTGCCAAATTCCAGCAGAGCCCCTCACAATCGAGCCACACAAGCTTTGCTGCTCGGCCCGCACTAAGAAAAGTGAGAAAAGAAAAGCTAAAATACCAGTCCCGAGGTTAGCGGTTTGTTCCCAGATTAATGGCAAACGCCTCTCCCCGCTGTAACTAACCAATTCAGGGCCAGGGGCAGAGAGCGGGGGGGACGCTGCTCCTGTCACTTGCCGGGCCTGCAAATTGCACCGGCTGCAGCAAACAGGTAGCGGCTTTTCCTTGCTCAGGTCAGTCTCAGCGCCTCGATGCTTTCAGCAGTTGTGTGGGTTTAAGGCAGTGGAGGAAGCTGACAGTTTTGCAAGCGTGCTGGCTGCGGTGGGGGAAGAAGCCCGCCCGGGCCAGAATGAGTGCGAAAGAAAGAGAAAGCTGCATGACAAACCAAACCACTGCCGCTCTGTAAAAATGCGTCAGACTCGTCTCAAAACACACACCCTCTTAGACTGGAAATTGCAATGGCTTAAAAACCTAAAAGTGGAGTTTCCAGCCATGCCCATCGCCCTCCTTCTAAATCCACATTTGCAGGAGGGGGCCGGCTGGCTGCTTTGGGCTCCGGATCTGCAGACGGCCCCAGGTTTGTGGCCCGGCTCCGACTCGCCAAAGGCGGCGTCCCCGGGTCCAGGCTCGGTCAGTGGGGCCCCAGCTCTGTACTGCGGTGTGTCCTCTTTCACCGAGATGAGAGCTGGCAAGAAAAGTTTCTAATGAAACATATTTTCTTTCCTCCGCTTAGTAATGGGAAGCCACTCGACCCCTCATTATTGCTAAGCACTTACAAAGTAACCTCTTGTACCTTAAACTTGGCCAGCACCTGGTGACATGGGGCAAAAATGGTGCCAGTCACCCTGAAAGAAACCGGTCCTGCTTTTCCACCGTTTAACACATGGGTTGACGGTAAATATGGCCATTCGTCCAGATAAAGTTTCCATAAAGCAGTCCTAACAGAAAGTAGCCAAACTCTTAAAGCTGCTTAAACTTAATTAAATAAATGATAGGACACAATAATTGTATTTAGTTTTGGTCCATTGAGTTGGGACTTCTCCACTGGACTTCTGATTTTTTTCCCCCCATGTTCTCCCTCTTTGTGTATCCAGAATAATTCCGACAACAGTGCCACAAAGAGCAACATCATTAAGCAAGACGTTTCTATTGAGCTAGTGGCGGTATCAGTGGCTTAAAAAATGAGGGTTTTTTTTTTCTTTCAGTCCCTACCCTCCTATATGGCTGATCTGATTTTTAGCTCCTGCATAATAATTATGCGAGACAGTCATGGTTTATGAGATCCCCACTGAAAAGATCCCATCCGTTTCAAGGAGCGGAACCACTCCCAAGAAAGTGAATTGAAACCGTCTCCTTGTAACTGCACGGGCATGTGGTCCCAGGTTGTTAGCACATCCTTAACCTGTTCCTAATTGACTGCATTAATTTCCCAGATGTCCAAGAAACCAACAAGGACAGTAAACATATTTGCAATAGCTGCCTCGCAATTCGTTGCAGCTTTCGACAGTCCTATTTCAGGGAAGCAAACGAGTACTTAAACCAATTTAGCAGCACCAGCCCGGTGTCTTTTCAAACCAAACGTTTGGGGCCAAAGGCAAAGGCGACAGTATTTTATGGCGAGGTCTTGGCTCCTGAAACGGTGGAAGCCCGAAAACTTCTAAACATGCCGACAAATGGTTTAAACCTACAGCTATTTCCGCCTTTACCATTTCTTTTCCCTTTTGAAGTTTGATGTGCTGTTTTCGACCGTGTTGCTTCTTCCAGCCATTCTCGGTGACAAGTCATGAGGATATGCAGTAATTCAGAAATTAGTGAAATTTTATTCTTGGTGGGGGCGTTGGATTAAGAGGCTGGGAGAGTGTGAAACAAGTCAACGTGTAATTGTATGATAAGGCTCTCACGAGGAATTTATTGGCCAAGTTGCTATTTCTATTCCTTCCTAATCTCGTTTAGCACATTCATTCTCTGCAATCTGTCTCCATAATCTTCTGTGACAGAATGGCAGCCAATAGAAGCATGCATGTTTGGAGAGAAGAGAAAATATGCAGAGGCGTGATAAACTGATGCTAATTATCCATATTTAGGACACCGAGTGCAGAAGATCAAGGTTTACAAATAACAAACCAGAGCCAATGATGATGGCTTCCTAGTGTGGAATATATTGGAGGGGACAAGATAAGGGTTTCACATGCAGAAGAGATTTATTGGTCAAAGGGTTCACCTTCCACTTTTCCACTTTTATATAGCAGTAAATTATTTAGTCTAAATTCACCAGAACATTACTCTTTTATTTGGCAATGTGCCATGACTTGCTCCTTCTTTGTGTCCTTTCAATGCAAATCCTTGTAGTGTAACATCAGTTGATAAGAAACAAATAATTGAAGTAATAGGTAATTCCCTTTAAATTGCGCATATAGGATGGTAAGGTAATCATCTAGGGTAGAATGAGACCGGACTATAGAGCAGATAGCTGAAAGTGAAACAATATCATCCTCAGCTATTAAATTACATTTGTACTAGGGAAAAATAACCTGCTGGAGCCATGTAGGTTGAATGAGAGACAGAAACTAATCTATGAAGCTTTAGACCAGTTTCCCACAGACTTTCCAAAATTCTTTCACTTTAGAAAAGCTCTTTCCCCCTCCCTCCTCCCAAGTCTGCTGGCTCCGAGAAATAATCGGGGAATTCAATTTGGCAATATTTGTGCAGTATGGTTGAAGGGTCAGTGGTAGCGATCTTACTACTTTGCAATAATTGTATTGTAAGGTTTCCAGAATGCTTTAACGATTTGAGAACAGTATTTGCTGGGCTTGTGTTTATTTTAACATTGAGAAGACTTACGTTAGTCAGCTACTAAATTCTGACTTTTTGCCTCCTTAGGCAATATTCTAGTATTTCGAAAGAAACTGTACTTGAAAAAAATTACCCAAGCAGCATCTTACTTCAGCATTCCTTTCTGCGCCTATTTTTCTTGTGTTGATAACACGGCAACATCCTGTAAAACTCCCAAACACCATGCTCAAATCTATCTATCTAGCTATCCAAGATGTATCCTTTAGGAAAATGCTCTTACAATTTTAAGTATCTTTGATTTGACAAAAGAAAAGGTATTGATCCAGTGGAGCTATTAATTTAACAGGAGAATTTTCCCTTGGCCTTTTATTGTACTGCAAGATTACTCTGTGGATGTATTTGTTTCTTTTTCAAGTGTCCACTTGAATTAACTTTTCAATTTTGTGTTTTGTCCCCAGAAAAAATGTATAGGAGCCACAAGTCTTACAGATTAATAGGTTGTCTTTAAAAAGCAGAACTTCAGCGCTTTGTCCAAATTCTAGTATTAACTGACTTCACTCAGAAAGAGCAGACCACAGCGTTAACATTATTTAAAAAGGCAAAAACTTAGTTCACGGGAAGTCGCCATTTTGGTGCCGTTCAACAGGAAGTGAAGGAGCTGAAGGAAGGCAGAAATTCATTTTATATTGAAACTAGCAGGAAACGCCCTGAATTCGGAATATGGACTTTAGCTAAGCCTTAGCCCAGGACCAGGAATTTCAGACGATTTTCTTCTTCTGAAAGAAAGTGAACTTCAGCCTGTGCAGCCCTGCTCCCTTTCTCCTGTGTGCTACTGTCCAGGCTGGACCACCCCCACACCTCATCTTTCCTCTTATTTTGTAGTTTAACCTCCACACTAAACCTCACCAACGCTCAGCTCTTTCTTCAGTCGTCCTCTGTTGCACAGACCGCCTACTCGAGCAGGGGGCTTGCACTCGGTCACTGGGGAGGGGTGCAGTGTGAAATGTTGAACTCAGAGGGGGTAAAGGGACAGGGGCCTTTCTCAGGACTGGAAGGGGCCTTGCAGGGACACATGGTCCAGTTTATCTGCTTTCGGGTCAAATTCTCAGACATTCTCAAGGGAATAAATAGAATTTACCTTAAAACCAAGCTACACTTCCTACGGTCCATTCCTCTGGCTCTAGGTCTCATTCTCAACTCTATAGTAAAGTAACTGGAGACATTACATAGCTTCTGACACCACAGTTTGGCTAGTCCGCTTCACTTCCAGTGTAAACACTCGACACTGGGGACATGACCCGATTTTAAATGGGCAGTTTCAGATAACAGGGGCAGCTAATGGAGGTTACTCTGCTCTGACACTTACCTAAAGGTGGTAATCCGAACCCAGTCTTCCCCCCCAATTATCTCAAAGCTGAACAAGTTTTTTTTTTTTACCCATCCCCTTTTCTTGTCTGTTAACAGGAAAAGGGCAGTTTCCATTCAGAGATACATAAAAAGTCTGAGATTGTTAAATAACATTTAGTAATTTTAGTGAGAAACACCTAGAGCTGTACTGACCAAGAGCAACCCGCTGCAGCACATTAGTCGGTACAGGAGTAACGATTTGGTGAGTGGACGCTGTTCTCCTTCAAGCGCACTACATTTGTGGTTTACTATATGCTGTAAATATGACCATAGGTCCAGCTGCCGCCCAACAACGTTGGCAAATAGCAAGAGGACATGTCGTGGGTGCTTCCTGCATAGTCTTAAAACATTTTTAAGGTCTCCTTTACAACAAAAGTGTACATTCAACGTCCGTGTATTTGTCTCTGGATGCACCCCTCTTCGTCAAAAACTAAATCGTTTTTGTATTTGAAGTATCTGGAGCTGTTGATATGTTCATAGCGTTGCGAGTGGACCATTTATCTAGCCAGGCTCACTTTACAGCTCCTGGAACTGGCAGGATGATATTACTGTCACGAAAATCACGTGTGGCGTTGCCCCTGCCCAAACCTAATGAAGGGAAAACAACTAAAGAGGCTTTGTTTAGATTATGACCCGCCAGTTGATGTACTGAAAGGAGCTTTTGGTTGCAGTGTTAACGGACTCTTTCTTAGCCATGCTTTCCAGCTGCCCCAAGGGCAGCACATTGAACGGAAGCTCATTCCGAAAGCGGAATTTGCGCGTAACTTGCAATATCTTTCAAAAACGGAGTTTGCGCCTCTTTCCATTCTTCTTCTGCTAGATGCCAAACTAGTTATGTGATGCCAGCTTGTGGATTATCAACCAGCCCATATTGCTTCCTCTTCATCCAGTGATATTTCGTGACACACCCGTTTTTGTTTGTATAATTTTTTCTATGCACGACGTTTGGCTGTTCACGAGTCCATAGCTAAACACCCACATAACTCCTGGGATCTGCATGCAGCAACTCCCTACGGAGTGGCAGCCGACCTCCTCAGCCCCCTTTCCTCCGGAGGCTTCCCGGGTGTGAAACTTTTCCTTCTGCCGCTTATCCTAGTGTCGTCTCCAGAGTAAATTCACCGCAGTTTTCATTTTTCTTATTCCTTTCCTAAATTTTCCCAAATTCTCGTCCTAATTGCTAGAAATAACTGCAAGCACCCTGTAGCTCGCTCTGGACAGAAAGCCAAGAAATGAATCAGTGAGCGGAATCTCGGGATAGCTATATAAATAATCCCGCTAGGTATCCGTGAAGTTAGGAAGGCCTTCGCCATGGTTAGTCAACCACTTCAGGGGCCTGTGGTCTCCTTTATGCTAGGACAGGTTGAAAACTTTCAACTTGAAGAATCGCTCATGACATCTTGCAAACCTGACCAGGATCCCCCCAATGAAAACAGGGCTTGCAAAACAGTCCTCCAATCCCACGTCTCTGTGTTTGTTTCCTCTTCAAACTAGCTGAATTTCTACGATGTGGCCCAGCCCAAGGTGTCCATATTTCCCCGTCGGGAACCTATGGGCTCCGTTCGTCGCTATGGAAAGTTTTCTCCCTTTGGTAGACTAGGTGTCCCCTCCTTCTGGCGACATTTCTAAAGTGACTATTTCCAGCCTACCTTCACTTCCCATCGCATCTGTTGAACTTCTCCAGCCCAGGCCAGATCTCCACGTGCAGTGGGGGGCGTGCTTCCCTACACACTGCCTGAAGCCCTGGCTCTTGCAAGAAGTTGCACTTCCTCAAGCTCTACAAAGTGATGTTCTCCCACTTCCAAGTGTCTATTTTTTACTGCCGAAAATACTTCCCCTTTCTCTTTTTTTTCAGTGAGTCTCTTTTCCCGTTCCCTGACGGATCCTTCCTTGGGTGGAGGGGACGGCAGTCACCGTGACACGCCCCTTGGCCCTTCTTCTCCAAATGCTGAAGCGCTACCCGGCCTGAAAGCTGGAACAATAGAGCAAGGACGTATTAACTAGAATGAATCATTGCAAATAAAAAAACATGCTTCGTCAGGGCGGTTCCCAGACTTCTTCTGAAGTGTGCTCCTGCTGATAACCCCTCCCCTTCGAGAGTAGAAGGGGCAGAAAAATATCTCAGACACAGCTCAGATGGCCTCCCAAATTGTCTCCAGCTTGAAGCTGTGAGTAAACGTGGACGCCTCCGGTTCTCAAAGTTTTGTTTAGCCAGCTTCTACGGCACGCCGTTCTTGCAAACGCTGGAATTTATTACATAAATGTTGAGACTTTGTCTACCACTTTTCCTTCTGTGCCTGTCCAATTTGGGTCCATGCACCGTCTCAGTCCTTGCCAAAGGCAGGCCAGTTTGCCCAACCTAGCATGAGGGGCGCCATATGTACCCGTCAATCTTAGTTCATCAGCTTTTTCCTGATCCAACAGAAAACAGTGCAAAATAGTCTCCCACAAAATAGCAGCAATTTTGTCAAGACGACCGCCTCAGAGCTTGTTTGCTAACTTCCCTTGCAATAATTTTTCCAGCAGATCAATATTTCATTATATTCTGCGGAGCCGCCAGTTTCCTCTACTAACCTAGTCAAAATCTCCTACTGCAAGCCAATGTCCACTGTAGGCCTGGCCATTCTGGGCAATACAATTATTTCTGCACTAAGAAACCTTCTCTTTAACATTTTGGGGGAATCAAATGACTTCAGCTCGCAATTGCAGGTTTTCTTCCTTTGGTGACTCAAGCCAGAAACTGCCTGGGATCGAAGGAGGCTCAAACTACATAAATGTGTCTGACTGGAAGTGGTTAAATGCTGTACTTCTCCCCAGAGCTCCTTCCTCGTCTTCCTGGAGCTGCTTTCCTTCAACCTGTGAGGGATCCCAGAGACAGATCCCGGGTGTAACTGTAACAATTCCACTGACTTCAAGGGAGCTAGGAGAATGTAAACAGAGGACACACTCTCTGCTATGTCTCCATTTTCACTTGGGGCAATTCCCCCTCCACGTTACTTACACTTCTGCGGGCCCTGGAAGGAACCTTTTCTCCCCATAGGCGCTGCAAGAAATGAGGTTGTGCAGGCTCCCTTTTCCTAGGCCTTGCAAGGGCTGCATTTCCTGGACTCAGGGTCCCTCATCTCCCTCACCTTGTGAGGCCGCTTTCTCCTATTCCTCTGGTAAAGATTTGTTTTCCCTTTGTCCCACCTCATTTCCCCACATTAACCGCGCTTCTCCACGGCGCAGGGTCCTCTTTGGTTGCGCTGAGCTCCCCTGACGGCGACTTACAGCCTTTCTGGCCCCCACCGACCCACTTCTTGCTTCGCCATTGCAGCTGCTCTTCGCCAGGGCTGAGCTGGTCCCTTCCTGGAAGCCAAAGAGGTGGAGCGGCAGCTCAATCGGAGTGAGTAGGATGGACACGGGCGGGGATGCAGTCACAGTACATGGTGCCGAGTGTAGCTGCACTGTAAGTGGAAAGGGGACATTGCTGAGCGACTCTCCCCGGATGGCTGGATTTAGCCCCTTTTGGCGCCAAGCGAGTCGCTCATCAGCGATGTCGCCTCCTCGCTTGCAAGTCTTTGCATGGAGCGGTGCCCTCTCTCTGATTTCTGCCCTGCGCCGTCAAAGGCCGGTGGAAAAGCCCAGGCAAGCCCAGCGGGAGCAGAGGCAGGAGCGCGCGCTCCAAGCTGGACGTGCAATAGGCTGGGGGCGTGGCCTCTTCGCCCCACGGCGCGCGGGAAAGCGCAGGCGCAGGGTGCACGCGGGCGAGGGCGCGAGTGTTCTGCCGGTGCACGTGGGCCGGCCTGCAGGGCGGGAAATCCCCGCGCGCCAGCACGTGCGGCAGGACGCCGGGCTGAGACCACGGCGGTAGCCGCGGAAGGGACGGGGGGGAGGCTTTGGTCTCCCGCGCAGCCCACGGGAAGCACTGAGCGGCCCAGCCGCTGCCTGCTGGAGCCGGGCTCCTCCCGCCGCTGTCTGCTCCTCTGCTGGCCTAGGGGAAGGAAACGGGGACCAGATACCGCAGCGCGGCGGGCTCCCTCTGGCCCCACACCGGGCGGGCCTCCCCGCTCGCGCCTCGTGCAGCGGCCCGCCACCTTCCCGGACCCGTCGCCGCCGGCTGTGCCCTGCCTGCCCCGCGCCCGCGGCGCTGGCTCTTCCCCTCCCCTCGGCCCCCGCCTCTTCTCAGTCCGCGCAGCAGGGGCTGGGGTGTCACCCGTCGCCTGGCCGGCCGCTGCCGCCAGCCTTCCGCCGGCTGAGTGTAACTGGGTTTGACTGGCCGCTGATCCCGAGGTCAGGGCTCGCTCTCTCCCGGCTAATCCCGCGCTCCGCAAACAGCAGCGCCGCCCCCTGCCCTTGCGTCATTCGGCCGCCGCCCGGGCTCCAGCGGCGCCGAGCTGCGGCCACGCGTGGCTCCCGGGGAGGGCGCCTCGCGCGCCGGCCCCTTCCCAGCCCCGGGGCGCGCGAGGCGGGCGGCGCGTGCCGCGTGGCCGTGGGCGCGAGGCGTGGGGAGGGGGCGGGAAGGCGGCAGCGATGCAGGCCCGGGGCAGCGAGGAGGGAAGGAGGAAGTCTGGCGGGAGCGGAGCCGAGCAGGGCGGGAAGGCGACCCGCCGCCTTTGCCCGGGACAAAGCCCCGCCGGAGGGAAGCGCGGAAGCAGCTGGTGCTGGGGCCTCGCTCGCGGCCCGGCCCGGGCTCCGCTTTGTGGACGAGAAGCAACACGAGAGCCCGTGCGCCGCTCCCTGCCCGCAGCTGGGATGGGAGGGAGGCGCCGGCCGCCAGGGGCAGCTCGGGCTCGGCTCGCGGCCTGCAGTGCCCACGGGTCGCGTTTGGGAGACCCGCCCGCTTTCCGCGGAGGGGAATTTGCCCCAATAGCCCCCAGGAGCTCGGCCGGGGCCACCCCCTGCCCCTCTCGCCAAGGGAGCTGGAGTTTGCGGGGAGCCTTTATGCTCAGCACAGCCGCCGCTCCAGCGAGCCGGACGCCCCGCCTCCCCCCCCAAAAAAACCCAAAAAGCCGTCCCCGCTGGGAAGGGCCCTGGGAGGCAAGGCCAAGTTTGCTGCTCGCCTGAAGTTCAGCAAGACTCGCCCCCCGCCCGCAGCCATGGTGCCTCCCACCCCGCGGGTGCCTCTGGCGCAGCAGGGCCGGGGGGGGGGGGCAGAGCTGTGCCCCTGGGGGACAGCGGGGACTCCGAAACCCGCCAGCTTCCCCCAAGGAGAGTTGGGAAGAGACGCTTCCCTCCGCTCGGCCCCCTTGCTTTTCATTTCCCCCGTTCCTGCAAACGAAAAG
This sequence comes from Podocnemis expansa, assembly GCA_007922195.1. NCBI lineage: Eukaryota > Metazoa > Chordata > Testudines > Podocnemididae > Podocnemis > Podocnemis expansa. The sequence continues at coordinate 2,828,112 of ML682082.1, read as the reverse complement.
CGCATTGTTTCATTCTTCCACATAGGTGACTTTAATAGCTCCGTCAATCACGTTGGGGGATGCACGCTTCACACAGCCCCGATGTAAAGGACTTAATCTAGAAATCGTTTCAACCTCTCTTTAGTTTTGCAAATTAAATGATTCATTTATATATATATATACCTTGCCAAGAAAAGAGGCCGAAGAAAGAACGGGTTTACCGTACCTAACCCTGTTTTTCCGCCTAACAAACTTGTTTGAAGGTTGCTTGTAGGCGCTGTCTGTAGCCACACACGATTGAAAACAAAAACCAAACAAAATCAAAGGAGCAAAACCAATAAACCACCAGTAGATAATACATTACATAATCATGTCATTCTCCCTTTGACATTCATAGCGAGGATTTTTTTCCCTTGAAAGGAATGCTCAGAATATTGGAAATTTATGTAACTGTATCCGGGTTTTTAATCCCCTCTACATTAAAAGTGCTGCTCTTTCTATTACCATTAGAGCTAAGGCTAACTCGGGGGGGAGGGGAAGCAGAAAAGGAAGAAAGCAAAGACAAATCTTCCCAACATTGGATGGAAATCTTTCTATGTTGACTTTGGGAATGTTTATTTTCCCAAATACCTTTATTACATAATTTTAGTGTGTTGAAAAGTGCGTACAATAGCATTTTCAAATAATATTTTCTTTCGGCACGTTTGTGGCTTATTGTCTTTGCCCCCAGTAAATCTGAACTTCAACATCTCTGTGAATCTTACAGAAAGGGCAGGTATCAAGGCCGCAGCAGATGTTTTTTACACACACACACACACACACACACACACACACACACACACACACACA